>WNYA01003535.1:0-24597 GCA_019512145.1 Engystomops pustulosus
TTAGGAAATGTAAAACCGACCATTCAGCTAAAGAAAGATCTAGATGTATGTGGGTCTCCAGATTTTAGAGCCCTCTCCCTCCAAGCTGGGTGTGGGTGCTGTGTTCTAGTCATTAATATTGTGTGTCAGTGTCCCCACCTTCCGGGTCACTGGATGGAGATTAATTCCAAGAGGTAGCGACTTGGTGAGCTCCCTGTAGCAAAGCCCCCATCACAATAGGAGAGTTAAGGGAATTGATGGACAAGTCATGGACCCAACATATTCCCTCCATATTTTGTGGAATCTTAAATCTTTATTTCTGAAGCTCATCTTCTCCCTCATCTCTTGCTTTATGGGCCCATCACATGACCACGGAGCGGGTGGATGAACATAACGTTTTGGAAGTTTTGCTCAGTCATTTTTATGGCCAGAATCACCAAACTTCTACAAGAGGCTTAATTAAAATGGTGTTTTAATTAACTCAGATTAAAGCAGTGACATAAATGTTCACAACCATCACAGAGTAATGAGCTCGGCTCGGAGATGAGAACAAATCCCGGTCCTTGTGGATTTGGTGCTCATACAGGAACAGGACCACTAGGGTCTGTAATATACTGCGGGACAAGATCACTGGAAACTCCTAGGACTTATATCCCCTAAAAACGTAACCTTCCCCCAAAGACTAACGCCCCCGGAGGCCGGGATCCCAGGAGATCGCAGTGTCCCATGGTGACATCTCATTGGATAATTGTTAATGGGGTCACCTGCGGCCTTACTACAAAGTCTCTAAAAATCCAAGTGAACCACAATCCATGCGGAAGAAAAAAAATCTAGATCTGGGGTCACAATTCAATCCTTGTGGCCCCCAATGTATAATGACTCCTCCACGTGTCCCCCACAGTATAATGCTCCCTTCCTGTGCCCCCCACTGTACAATGACCCCTCTATGTGCCCCCCACTGTATGATGCCCCTCCATGTGCCCCCCACTGTATAATACCCCAATCCTGTGTCCCCCCACTCTATAATACCCCTTTCCGGCATCCCCCACTGTATAATGCCCCTTTATCCCCAACTGTATACCCCCCCCTTCCCATGTCTCCCACTTTATAATGTCCCCTTCCTGTATCCCCCACTGAATGAAAACCTCTTCCTGGGCCACAATATGAAGGGGAGACGAGAGGGGCCACAATATGATTGGGTGGACACAAAATAAAGTGGAGCTGTGGGGCACCATATGCATAGACTGTCCCCCTGTATCCTCCTGAAAGTTTAGGTGGGGTGCTGTAGAGGGTGCTAGGACTGTGGAGCTCTTCAATGTTCACACATTGATGTTTGAACCTGTTGTTCAATAAAGAACCGTGAGTTGATTTGTACAACGTTGCCTCCATCTGATCCCTGGATACCGCTGTCACTACCACGGGCATCCCCATTACCCAGGGACATCTTACAGACACTCAGGGGAGAACCATTACAACAGCCTCTCCCTCCATATTTCTTGCACACACCACCTGCTGAAGAGCTGCCAGTCTGTGGGACAGTCCTTCGGTCCCCATACCAAGCCCTAGGCTGCAACCGCCAGCCTCTCTGGTATTCTGGGGCCTGGCTAGAGATGTTGGCTAGGGATGTTGCAGTTGCTTTTCTGGTTGTATGTGCAGTCACGGGTTGGATTTTAGGAGTAGATGACACAAGGCTGGAGAGGCAGGAGCGATGCGGGAAGGGTGTGGTGAGGTAGGAGCAATGCGGGGAAGGGTGCGGTGAGGCCGGAGTGGTGCAGGGAAGAGTGCGATGAGGCCGGAGTGGTGAGGGGGTGGGCATGAGCAGGGCAAAGAGCAGTTTGGGGGGCAGGAGCAGTGCAGCGATTGGAGTAGGTGGGCAGGAGAAGTTCGGGGGGCTGTGGGAGGGGGCAGGAGCAGTTGGGGGAGCGGTTTATGGGGAAGGAGCAGTGCGGGGAGAGGTGTTGGGGGGATGAGCAGTGCGGGGAGGGGTGTTGGGGGGATGAGCAGTGTGGGGAGTGGTGTGGGGTCAGGAGCAGTGCGGGGAGTGGTGTGGGGTCAGAGCATGAGGGGAGTGGGCTGTGGGAGCAGGAAGAAGCGGGGGTGGTTGTCGGGGGCAGAGCATGGTGAGGTGCGTGTGGGGCAGGAGCAGTGCGGGAGTGGTGTGGGGAAGGACGTGCGGAGATGTGTGGGGACAGGAGGTCATTGCGGGAGGCGTTGGTGGGCAGGCAGCAGTCGGAAAGGGGGTGTTTTCGGGGGGAATGAGCTGTGGGACGTGAGGTGGGGGGCAGGAGCAGTGCGGGGAGTAGTGTGTGTGGGGGGAAGGAGCAGTTTGCGGAGATTAGTGTGGGGAGCAGGAGCAAGTTGCGAGAGTAGTGTGGGGGGCCAGGAGGCATTGCGGGGATGTGGTGTGGGGGGAAGGAGCAGTACGGAGAGGGGTGTTGGGGGGATGAGCAGTGTGGACAGTGATGTGGGGGGAAGGAGCAGTGCGGAGAGTGGTGTGGGGGGTAGGAGCAGTGCGGAGAGTAGTGTGGGGGGCAGGAGCAGTGCGGAGAGTAGTGTGGGGGGCAGGAGCAGTGCGGGGAGTGGTGTGGGGGGCAGAAGCAGTACGGAGAGGGGTGTTGGGGGGATGAGCAGTGTGGACAGTGATGTGGGGGGAAGGAGCAGTGCGGAGAGTGGTGTGGGGGGTAGGAGCAGTATGGAGAGGGGTGTTGGGGGGATGAGCAGTGTGGGGAGTGGTGTGGGGGGGAGGAGCAGTGTGGGGAGTGGTGTGAGGGGCAGGAGCGGGGAGGCAGGAGGTCCCATGCGGGGACTAATGAACCAGGAGGGGAGGGGGACTGGGACTAATGTAACCAGGAGAGGGAGGGGACTAATGTAACCAGGAGGAGGGGAGGGGACTAATGTAACAGGAGAGGGAGGAGACTAATCTAACCAGGAGAGGGAGGGGACTAATTAACCAGGAGAGGAAGGGGGGGACTCATGTAACCAGGAGCGGGAGGGGGGGGGGGGGGGGACTAATGTAACAGGAGAGGGAGGGGGCAAATGTAACCAGGAGAGGGCGAGGGGGACTAAGTAACCAGGAGAGGGAGGGGGGACTAATGTAACAGGAGGGGGGGGATAATGTAACAGGAGAGGAGGGGGGACTAAGGTTAACCAGGGAGAGGCGGGGGGGGGACGGGGGGACTAATGTAAACCAGGAGGGAGGGGACTAAAGGCACCAGTTGAGGGGAGGTGACTAATTGTACAAGGAGAGGGAGGGGACTAATGAACCAGGAGAGGGGAGGGACTAAGTAAAAGGAGAGGGAGAGGGATAGTAACAGGAGAGGGAGAGGGGACAATGTAAAGGAGAGGGAGGGGGGACTAATGTTGTAAAACCAGGAAGAGGGAGGGGACTATTGTAACCAGGAGAGGGAGGGACTAATGTAACCAGGAGAGGGGACTAATGTACAGAGAGGGGGGGACTAATAACCAGCGAGAGGGAGTGGGACTAGGAACCAGGAGCGGGAGAGGGGGACTAAGTAACCAGGCGAGGAGGGGGATAGTAAACCAGGAGAGGGAGGGGGACTAATGAACCAGGAGAGGGCGGGGGGCCTAATGAATCAGGAGAGGGAGAGGGAGAGGGGCTAATGTAACCAGGAGAGGGAGGGGACAATGTAACCAGGAGAGGGAGGGGCGGACTAATTGTAACCAGGAGAGGGAGGGGACTAAGTAATCAGGAGAGGGAGAGGGGAGGACTACGTAACCAGGGAGGGGGGGACTAATGAACCAGGAGAGGGAGGGGACTAATGTAATCAGGAGAGGGAGGGGACTAATGTAATCAGGAGGGAGGGAGCGGACTAATGTAACCAGGAGAGGGAGAGGGGACTAATGTAACCAGGAGAGGGAGGGGACTAATGTAAACAGGAGAGGGAGGGGACTAATGTAACAGGAGAGGGAGGAGGACTAATGTAATCAGGAGAGGGAGGAGACTAATGTAAATCAGGGAGGGGAGGGGGGGATTACTGTACCCAGGGAGGGAGGAGGGGACTAAGAACCAGGAGAGTGCGAGGGAGGGGATAATGTAACCAGAAGGGAGGGGGGGACTAAGTACCCAGGGAGCGGGAGGGGGGGGGGGGAACTAATGTAACCAGGAAACGTGAAGATTAGGAGGGGACCTGATATAACTAGGGTTCGAAGAGGGGACCTAATGTTACTGGGGGAAGATAAGTGGAGTTGACCTTACCAGGTGAGGGGAGAGGGAGGAAACCAGATATTACAAGCGAAGAAAATGAAAAGGGGACCTGACGTTACAGGGGGAGAAAAAGAGGGGACCCGGTGGTGCTGGGGAAGGGGCTGAAGGAGCCTGATGTTACCAGGAGAGAAGATGTGGAGGGATGACACTACGGAGATGAGGGATCGAGGGAAGATTGCATCAGCGTCAATACCTCAGGGGTGAAGGGGGTATCGACACAACAGCAAAATATGAATAGGAATCTGGGGGGAGGGGTGTAGGGGCTCTACAGACTTTGTGCCACAAAAAAAAAAACATAGATGTCAGATTAACAATTAGGATATAATATTACATCCAAAGGATCTAAAAGACAATGTCTCCCCCAGTGGGATTTTAGGGCTTCGGGGGATCGTCTGCATAGAAGCACGAGCACCCTGAACCCCATTACAATGGATGGACTTCACTAATACCGTCCCCGTAGTGTTCCAGGCCATTAGAACTGTAAAACGACCATTCAGCTAGAAATGATTAGATGGTGTGGGTCTCCCAGATTTTAGAAGCCCTTCCCTCCAAGCTGGGTGTGGGTGCTGTGTTCTACGTCATAAATTGTGGGTCAGTGTCCCCACCTTCGGGTCACGGGAGGAGATTAATTCCAAGAGTGGTAGCGAATGGTGAGGCCACTGTAGCAAACAGCCCCATCACATATGGAGAGTTACAGGGAATGATGGACAAGTCATGGCCCAAATATTCCTCCAGATTTTGTGGATCTTAAATCTTTATTTCTGAACTCATCTTTCCATCATCTCTTGCTTTATGGGCCATCACATGACCACGGAGGCGGGTGGAGAACATAACGTTGGAAGTTGTGCAGTATTTTGATGGCCAGAATCACCCAAACTTCTACCAAAACCAAAGAGGGCTTAAATTTTTTTTTAAAAAAAAAAAATGGTGTTTTAATAACTCGAGTAAAAGCAGTGAATAAATTGTTCACAATCCAATCACAGAAGTAGTCTGAGCTCGGATCGGCGGATGGAGAACAAATCCGGTCATGTGATTTGGTGTGCTCATACAGGACAGGACCATAGGGGTCTGTAATAACTGGGGAACAAGATCACGAGCCAAACTCCTAGGCTTATATCCACTTAAAACGTAACCTTCCCACCAAGCTAACGCCCGGACCAACCCCACACCCCCAGGAGGCCGGATACCAAGGAGATCCCGCAGTGTCCAAAATCACCCTGGCGACATCTAATTGGTAATTGTTAAGGGGGCACCTGCGGCCTTATACAAAAAGTCTATAAAAATCCAAGTGAACCAAATCCATGCGGAAGAAAAAAAAAATCTAGATTGGGGTCACATTCAATCCTTGTGGCACCCAATGTATAATGACTCCTCCCACGTGCCCACAGTAGAATGCTCCCTTCCGTGCCCCCAGTACATGGACCCCTCTAGTGCCCCCACGTATGATGCCCCCATGATGCCCACCACTGTATATACCCAATCTGGTCCCCCCTCTTAAATACCCCTTTCCGGCATCCCCACTGCAATTAATGCCCCCTTTATCCCAACTGTATCCCCACCCTTCCCATGGCTCCCACTTTATAAGTCCCTTTCCTTATCCCCACTAATGAAAACCTCTTCCTGGGCCAAATATGAAGGGGAGACGAGAGGGGCCCCAATATGATGTGGTGGACAACAAATAAAGTGAGCTGTGGGCCCATATGCATAGACTGTCCGCCCTGTATCCTCCTGAAATTTAGGTGGGGTGTGTAGAGGGTGCTAGGTATGATGGAGCTCTTAATGTTCAACATGATGTTTTGTTTGAAACCTGTTTGTTCAATAAAAAAAGAACCGTGAGTTGTTGTAACAACGTGCCTCCACTCTGACCCTGGATACATTATGTCACTCCACGGGCATCCGCATTACCCAGATGGACCATCTACATGACACTCAGTGGAGAACCATTACACAGCCTCTCCCTCCATATTCTTGCACACACACCTGCTGAAGAGCTGCCATCTGTGGGACAGTCCTTCGGTCCCCGATACCACGCCCAGGCGCAAACCGCCAGGCCTCTCCTGGTCATCTGGGGCTGGCTAGAGATTGGTAGGGATGTTGTTGCAGTTTGGCTTTTTTTTGGTGTATGTGCAGTCACGGGTGGATTTTAGGAAGTAGATAAGCAAGTGCTGGAGAGCAGAGAAGCGGTGCGGAAGGGTGTGTGAGTGAGGAGAAATGCGGGGAAGGTGCGGTGGAGGTCGAGTTAGGTGCATGGAAGAGTTGCGATGAGCCGGAGTGGTGAGGGTGTGGGCATGAGCAGGGCAAAGCAGCTTTGGGGGCAGAGCATGCAGCGATGGAGTAGTGAGGCAGGAGAATTCGGGGGACTGTGGGGGGGGCCGGAGGTTGTGGGGAGCGGTTTAGGGAAGGAGCAGGCGGGGGAGGTGTTGGGGGGAGATTGCATGCGGGAGAGTTGTTTGGGGGGATGAGCAGTGTGGGGCGTGGGTGGGGGTCAGGGCATGGGGAGTGGTGTGGGTTCATGAGCATGCGGGAGTGTGGTGTGGGTCCAGTAGCAGATGGGGAGGGGTGTTGGGGGGATGAGAGTGTGGGGAGGTGGGTGACGTGCGGTGGTGTGCGGAGCAGTGCGGGAGTGGTGTGGGGTTCAGACTGAGGGAAGTGGGCGGGGAGCAGGTAAGGCGGGGGTCGGGGGCAGGCAGTGGTGAGTGCGGGGGGCAGGAGCAGTGAGGGAGTGGTTGTGTGGGTGAATGAGCGTGCGGAGATGTGTGGGGACACGAGTCATTGCGGGAGGGCGTTGGGGCAGGCAGCAGTCGGAAAGGGTGTGTTCGGGGGGATGAGCCATGTGGCAGTGAGGTGGGGGGAGGCAGCAGTGCGAGTAGTTGTGTGGGGGGAAGGAGCAGTTGCGAGATAGTGTGGGGAGCAGGAGCAAGTTGCGGAGAGTAGTGTGGGGGGCCAGGAGCGCAGTTGCGGTGATGTGGTGTGTGGGCGAGAGCGTACGGAGAGGGGTGTTGGGGGTGAGCAGTTGTGCAGTGATGTGGGGGGAAGGCAGTGGCGGATGAGTGTTGGGGGTAGTCAAGTGCGGAGAGTATGTGGGGGGCATGGCAGTGCGAGAGTTATGTGGGGCAAAAGAAGCATTACGGAGAGGGGCTGGTGGGGGGGGATGGCATTGTGGACAGTGAGTGTGGGGAAGGAGCAGTGCGGGATGTGTGTGTGGGGGGGTAGGACATTGCATGGTATTGGGAGGGGAGTCGTGTGGAGGGCGGGTGCGAGGCAGTGTGGGGAGTGGTGTGGGGGGGAGGAGCAGTGCGGGGAGTGGTGTGAGGGGCAGGAGCGGGGAGGCAGGAGGTCCCATGCGCCTCTATTACAGCCTCATTTAGGGAGGTCACAGACATATACAGAGGAGACACGCAGAGCGAGCCGCCACTGATTGAATCAGATGGAGCCGCTAAATGTCTGCAGTAAATGAATGCGCTTCTCACGGCTCATTCCCCGCAGATTCCACAATGAATGTAAATATATTTCTGATTAAAGACGCTGATACAGCTCCTGCCGCCGCTGCAGGCGAGGCCCATGGACCCTCCGATAAATATAATGACATATGGATTGTTACGCAGCAGAGGGAATAACTATTTATCAGGTGATGTCTGAACGAGATGGAGGATTAGCTGCTTCTCCAGAACCTTCTGTGGTGACAATAGAACCAGCCAGGAAGAGCCGGAGTACGGAGCCGCTAATGGAAACCTCAGCCCAGAGGAGCCACAAGGATCTGCTCAGAGGTGAATGGAAAGTCAACTTCTAGAAGACAAGGACTGAGAAATGTGCACTTGAGGGTATGAGGTGACTGTTGCAACACCCCTGCCAAAACATAGGCTGGTAGTTGCAAATAGCGCCCTCTCCAGGTCAAGAGATGTTTGAAGGAGTCGCAAACCCTCTATGAAGGTTCTAGAATCTGGGCATTTTGTTATAGCAGCTGTAGATTCTGTCTGGAAAGGCAACAGTTAAATGGGTGTAATTGGAGAGGTGCTACCACCTGACCAGGGGGAGTATAAAACCCAAGGAGCACATGGTCCAGTCTGCAGAGTCAGAGTGAACAGAGAGACAGTGTGGAGCACACCTTCAGTGCTGTCACAGAAACCAACCACAGGAGACTCTGACCCAGAGCTGCCGCTTCCACAGTTTGGACCCAGCTCCATCTCCAGTATCCCAGCATCTACTACCAGGCTGGTGCACTATTCCTGAGGATCACTCTCCACGACCACTCCAATATCGGAACCCGAATCTGCTGTTTGACCGTTTAGGCCCGTTGCCTGCTACCTGTTATTCAATAAAGAACCGTAAGTTAATTTGCACAATGTTGCCTCTGTGTGATCCCTGGATATGGCTGTTACCACCATGGGCTTCCCCAACCATTACCCAGGGACCTATCTTACAGACACTCCCCAGGGAGAACCAATACATCAGCCTCTCACTCCATATTTCTTGCACACACCACCTGCTGGAGAGCTGCCAGGCTGTAGGACAGTCCTCCGGTCCCCATGCCAAGCACCGTGACACTAGCACGCCCTAGGCTGCAACCACCAGCCACTCCGGTATTCTGGGCCCCGCCTACCTTCAGGCCCCAAGAAAAGGCCAGGCCCTGGTGGGAGATGTTGCACTGTGTTATGGGAATTATGACTGTATCTTAATGTTTTACCTTCATAAATGGCTCCATGAATGGCTGTAGCTCCATGTATGGCTGTGTACTGTGGCTGTAGCTCCATGTGTGGCTGTGTACTGTGGTGTAGCTCCGTGTGGTGTGTGACTTGGCTTAGCTCCATGTTGGCTTGTACGGTGGCTGTAGCTCCATGTATGGTGCTGTGTATGTCTGCCTGATGCGCTGGGTGATGTCTCCCGTAGTTCCTGCTCTGTAGCTCCATTTGGCTGGATATGTGCTGTAGCTCCATGTATGGCTGTGTACTGTGGCTGTAGCTCCATGTGGCTGTGTCTGTGGCTGTAGTCCCATGTATGGCTGTGTACTGCGCCTGTAGCTTCCATGTAGGTGTGTACTGCGCCGTAGCTCATATGGCTGTGTACTGCTCTGTAGCTCAGTATGGCTGTGTACTGTGGCTGTAGCTATGTATGGTGTGTACTGTCTGCTGTAGCTCCATGTATGGCTGTGTACTGCCTGTAGCTCATGTATGGCGTGATGTATGGCTGTAGCTCCTGTATGGCTGTGTACTTAATGTATGGGTTATGTCTGGCTGTGTGCCTGGCTGTAAGCTCCATGTATGATGCTGTGTACTGTGGCTGTAGCTCCATGTATGGCTGTGTACTGTGGCATGTAGCTCCATGTATGGCGTGTCTGCTGACTTAGCTCCATGTATGGCTGTGTATGCTCCTATAGCTCCATGTATGGCTGTGTACTGCTCCTATAGCCATGTATGGCTGTGTACTGCTCTAGGCTCAAGTATGGGTGTACTGTGGCTGTAGACTCCATGTATGGCTGTGTACTGCGTGTAGCTCCATGTGGGCGTGTACTGTGGCGTTAGCTCCATGTATGGCTGTGTACTACGGCTGTAGCTCATATATGGCTGTGTACTGCGGCTGTAGCTCATGTATGGATGTGCACTGGCTGTAGGCTCGTTGGCTGTGTACTGTGGCTGTAGCTCCATGTAGGTGGTACTGCGTGTAGCTCCATGTATAGCTGTGTACTGCGGCTGTAGCTACCATGTATGGCTGTGTCTGTGGTGTAGCTCCAGTGTGGCTGTGTACTGTGGGTAGTCTGTATGGCTGTGTACTGCGGCTGTAGCCATGTATGGCTGTGTACTGGGGTGTAGCTCCAGTATGGCTGTGTAATGTGGCTGTAAGCTCCATGTATGGCTGTATACTGCTCCTGTAGCTCCATGGATGGCTGTGTATGCGGCTGTAGCTCCATGTATGGCGGTGTTACTGCGGCTGTAGCTCCATGTATGGCTGGGTACTGTGGCTGTAGCTCCATTATGCTGTGTATGTGGCTGGTCCATGTGTAGTGTACTGCTCCTGTACTCCATGATGGCTTGTATGGCTGTAGCTCCACGTGGCTGTGTACTGGTGCGTAGCTCCATGTATGGCTGTGTACTGGTGCTGTAGCTCCATGTATGGCTGTGTACTGTGGCTGTAGCTCCATGTATGGCTGTGTATTGTTGTTGATGGGTTATGCAGGGGCTGGGACGAGTGTAGTGTATTTCAGATGGAGAGATGAAGGATGAGAGTGTGTGACAGTCCATATGTACGGCCTAAAAATAAACAACTCATCATCTTTTTTGGTGACAGGTGAACGGTGACAGGTTCCTATGCACTTCTATGGCGCGACTGATAGCTTGCCCCGCTCTTACAGTTACCATACGGCCACCAGATACAGTCATCAGGAAGGGGGCCTTACACTGCAAATCTGCATCCGGTAAATCTGCAGCTATATCATGGTGTCTAGTGTATGAGATTATGACAATCCCATACACAGGTGGAGCAAATTGAAATTATACTACACATTTCCAGTTTTTAAACGTACAGTTACATGTAAACATACAACACACACAACTTAAATACAACAGCACACACAATATACATATGACATCCCGCCACACAAAATTCATATGTACATACAGAATACACAGCACACATACATACACACAGCACATACAATATAAAATCTACACAGTAGACCTCATGCATATGTACATCCAGCGCACACATCATGCATATGCACATCCAGCGCACACATCATGCAGGCTGCAGTGATCTTGAGCAGAGGGACAGTTGCCGGGACATAATTTGTCTCAGTTAGATGATCCACAGCTGGAAGAGGCCGAGCAGCCTCCATTTACTATGGGATCCATAGCAGCCTCTGTAGCTGGATTGGCAGTAGTTCCACTTCTGGGTGACATCATCCGCCCCCCCCCCCCCCCCCAATAACAGTAACCAGTCCCAGTAACTCCTCTTCATAAATTGTGTTTTGACCTATACTTTTTAATGCATTAATTTATATATTTATTACATTCCATGAATCCATATTTCACAGTCCTGCTGCTACTAACAACACAACTTAACAGTGGCCACAGAGAGCACAGAGCACAGCAGTGTGGAATCTAATTACACATCTCTCCAGGGACAATACATAACACTGACTGCAGAGAGCACAGAGCACAGCAGTGTGGAATCTAATACACATCTCTCCAGGGACAAACATAACACTGACTGCAGAGAGCACAGAGACAGCAGTGGAGGTCTGAACACATCTCTCCAGGGACAATACATAACACTGGCTGCAGAGAGCACAGAGCACAGCAGTGTGAGTCTGATTACACATCTCTCCAGGGACAGTTACACACTGGCTGCAGAGCACAGAGCACAGCAGGGTGAGGTCTGATTACACATCTCTCAGGGACAATACATAACCACTGGCTGCAGAGAGCACAGAGCACAGCAGTGTGAGGTCTGATTACAATCTCTCCAGGGACATTACATAAACTGGCTGCAGAGAGCACAGAGCACAGCAGTGTGAGGTCGATTACACATCTGCTCCAGGGACATTACATAACACTGGCTGCCGAGGAGCACAGAGCACAGCAGTGTGAGGTCTGATTACACATCTCTCCAGGGACAGTACATAACACTGGCTGCAGAGAGCACAGAGCACAGAGTGTGAGGTCTGATTACACATCTCTCCAGAGACAATACAAACACTGGCTGCGAGAGCACGCGAGCACAGCAGTGGAGGTTGATACACATCCTCCAGGGAAAGTACATAACATGCTGCAGAGAGCACAGAGCCCAGCAGTGGAGGTCTGTTTACATCTGCTCCAGGAGACAGTACATAAACACGGCTGCAGAGAGCACAGAGCACAGCAGTGTGAGGCTGATACACATCTCTCCAAGGACAATACATAACACTGGCTGCAGAGAGCACAGAGCACAACAGTGTGAGGTTGATTACACATCTCTCCAGGGACAGTACATAACACTGGCTGCAGAGAGCACAGAGCACAGCAGTGTGAGGTCTGATTACACATCTCTCAGGGACGTACTAACATGGCTGCAGAGAGCACAGAGCACAGCAGTGTGAGGTCTGTACACATCTCTCCAGGGACAGTACATAAACTGGCTCAGAGAGCACAGAGCACAGCAGTGTGAGGTCTGATTACACATCTCCAAGGACAATACATAACACTGGCTGCAGAGAGCAAGAGACACAGAGTGTGAGGTTGATATAACATCTCTCCAGGGACAATACATAACACTGGCTGCAGAGAGCACAGAGCACAGCAGTGTGAGTACACAATCCATTGCACAAAGGTAAGATTACCCATCTCTCCAGGGATGATAAGTGGCACTGGATGCAGTCTGTGGGTTTGCAGGTTCTGATTGGACAAGGCTTTTGGCACATGGCTGTATGTTTATTCCTGTTCTGTATATACAGCTGTATTATGGCGGTAAATACAGGACGTTTTTCACCCGTATGAGCACGAATGGCTCTATCTGTACGGCACATGACAGCTGCTGATTATTGGCTGACAGGTTGCACCTCCCACTGGTTCTGGATACAGCACGTATATACGGCAGCATATGGCGCACAGGCGTATGAAGAATGTATGCAACCCATACTTTATACATTCTCATAGACTTCTATGGGGTGTACGGAACGGCGAAAAATAGGACGCGCTCCGTATATTTAACATCTCGTAAAAGTCATGTACGCTGCACAATACGACCATTTACATGGATGTCCATATTGCCCATTGTAATGCATGGGCTGTATGCTACATATAATAATAATAATAATTTATTTACACTCACCGGCCACTTTATTAGGTACACTGTCCAATGCCGTTAAACACTTAATTTCTAATCAGCCAATCACCTGGCAGCAGTGCATTTTGGCATGTAGAATGTCAGACAATCTCCTGCAGTTCTCCCGAGCATCAGTATGGGGAAGAAGGTGATTGTGGCCTGTGAACGTGGCATGGTTGTTGGTGCCAGAAGGGCTGGTCTGAGATTTCAGAAACTGCTGATCTACTGGGATTTCACGCACAACCATCTTAGGGTTTACAGAGAATGGTCCGAAAAAGAAAACACATCCAGTGAGCGGCAGTTCTGTGAGCGGAAATGCCTTGTTGATGCCAGAGGTCAGAGGAGAATGGGCCGACGGTTCGAGCTGATAGAAGGCAACAGTGACTCAAATTTCCCACCTAAACCAAGGTAGGCGAGAAGAGCATCTCTGAGCGCACAGTACGTCCAATCGAGGCAGATGGGCTACAGCAGCGGAGGACACACCGGGTGCCACCTTTCAGCTAAGAACAGGAAATGAGGACTACAAATTGCAAAGCTCATCGAAATTGCACGTAGAAGATTGGAAAAACGTGCTGGTCTGATGAATCTCGATTTCTGTTGCGACTTCGGTGGTAGGGTCAGAATTTGGTACAACAACATGAAAGATGGATCCCTCCTGCCTTGTATCAGCGGCTCAGGCTGGTGGTGGTGGGTGTATGGAGCCATCCTGCTTGTATCAGATCAGCTGTTGGGTGGTCGTATGGATCATCCTGCCTGTATCAGCGGGCTAGCTGGATGGTGGGTGGTTTCATGGATCCATCTCTGCCTTGTATCAGAGGCGAGGCGTGGGGGGGTGGTGGGTGGGGGTCATGGATCATCCTGCCTATTGAAGCGGCTAAGGCTGTGGGGTGGGTGGTGTCGCATGGATCCAGCCTATCCTGTTGTATCATAGGCGATCAGGGCGGTGGTGGGTGGGTCATGGATCACCATCTGCCTTGTATCAGCAGGCTCAGGCTGGTGGTGGTGGTGGTATCGGATCCATCCTGCCTTGTATCAGCGGGTCAGGCTGGTGGGGTGGTGTCATGGATCTCCTGCCTGTATCAGCGGCTCAGGCGGTGGTGGTGGTGTCCTGATCCATCTGCCTTGTATCAGCGGCTCAGGTGGTGGTGGTGGTGTATGGATCTATCCTGCCTTGTATCAGCGGGTCAGGCTGGTGGTGGTGGTGTAAGGATCCATCCTGACTTGTACAGCGGCTCAGGCTGGTGGTGCTGGTGTCATGGATCCATTGCCTTGTATCAGCGGCTCAGGCTGGTGGTGGTGGTGTCATGGATCCACTGCCGTGATCAGCGTAGGCTGGTGGTAGTGGTGTCATGGTCCATCCTGCCTTGTATCAGCGGCTCAGACTGGTGGTGCTGGTGTCATGGATCATCCTGCCTTGTATCAGCGGCTCAGGTGTGGTGTGGTGTCATGGATCATTCTGCCTTGTATCAGGGCTCAGGCTGGTGGTGGTGGTGTCATGGATCCATCTGCCTTGTATCAGACAGGCTCGGTGGTGGTGCTGGTGTCATGGATCCATCCTGCCTTGACTCAGGGCTCAGGTGGTGGTGGTGGTGTCATGGATCCATCTGCCTTGTATCAGTGGCTCAGGCGGTGGTGGTGGTGTCATGGATCCATCCTGCCTTGTATCAGCGGCTCAGGTGGTGGTGCTGGTGTAATGGATCCATCCTGCCTTGTATCAGCGGCTCAGGCTGGTGGTGGTGGGTCATGGTGTCTTTGGGCCCCTTGGTACAACGCCACAGCCTACCTGAGTATTGTTGCTGCCCATGTCCATCCTTATGAGCACAAGTACCCTGTAACATCTGATGGACTTTCAGCAGGATAATGCGCCATGGCATAAAGCTGGAATCATCTCAGACTGGTTTCTTGAACATGACAATAGGTCACTGGACACAAATGGCTCCCAAAGTCACCAGATCTCAATCCCATAGGCATCTTTGGGATGTGGTGGAACGTGAGATTCGCATCATGGATGTGCAGCCGACAAATCTGCGGACAACTGTGTGATGCCTATCACTATGGAGCAAAATCTCTGAGGGAGCTTCAGCACCTGTGTGTATCTATGCCACGAGAATTGAGGCAGTTCTGAAGGCAAAAGGGGGTCCAACCGGTACTAGCATGGTGGACCTAATAAAGTGGCTGGTGAGTGTATATAGCGAACAACGATGATGCAGCGCTGCACAGAACTTGCACATCCGTCCCTGTCTTCATGGGGCTCACAATCTAATCATCCTACTGTATGTTTTGAGTGTGGGAGGAAACGGAGGACCCGAGAAACCCATGCAAACACGGAGAACGTACAAATCAATCTCGTACAGACCCTCGGCATACACACAGAAATTCATGTGCATGAGGCCTTAAAAGACATCTCTGCCCATGTGCCTAGAGGGAGGTACGAGACCCTCTTATTCGGCTGCAGCAGCAGGACTCCATGGTTGTTCATGTGCGGCGCCCCCTGTCTGGTGTCACATTCTGGCTGCACGCAATGCATCTTTCCTGGTCTCTACCATGATCACGATCTGCTGCGGTGCATGATGGGAGATGTAGTGCGTCCATGACTTGCCTCCTCCTCTCACAGCCCGGATATACATCTCAATAACCTGAACTAATGGGTCCATTATGTCCTGCACAGGTGTCCTTGCCGCGCCGCCCGGAATGAAGACAGATCCGGAATATTATTTACCCCGTCCCTTTATTACAGCAAATACCAGGATGTGCGCGGGTCTAATGTGCCGCCATATCGAGTGTGAAGATTATGGTGATTGGACGCAGTATTCACTCCGCAGTCCCGGCTCCGGTCCACTGCCGCCTCCGCCACCATATATCTCGCCCTGTACATTAAACTCCGCGCTGTCTACTGATCAGCAGTATTAGTCCTAATTAATAACCCGCGTGTGTCATGTTACGGCCGCCGCATTCATTCCCCCGTCACATGGTCAGCATTCTCCCGAGACTGGAGGAAAGTCATGGAACCCTCCCCCGATACATTGTACAAACGTAACGTTAGGAGGGATGAAAGGACATGGGGGTCATTTACTAAGGGGCCGAATCGCCGGGTTTCCGAAATAGTTGTTGCGCCGTTTGTCCCGATTGTCCGACCCACTTGTTCCTTCGTCGGATTTGGCGCCAAGCGATTGGATTGTGTTGCGTCGGCTTATGGACGGGAAATCGGGGGGAGTGGCCATCAGAAACCCAACGGATTCGGAAAAACTGTGGTATTAAAAAAAAAAAAAAAAAAATTGGGGCTCATTTACTTACCGATCCAGTCGCGATCCAGCGGTGCGTTCTCTGACGAGGTTCAGGTTCTACTGTGATTCACTAAGGTCGTGCGCCCGATATCCAGTAGGTGTCGCTGCTGCGCGAGTTCGCCAGAGTTCACCTTCTTCTCTTCGGTGTCATGTAAGTGCTGATATTGCACACAATTTAAAAAAAATATATACTGCTTTTTTTCTCGAATCCATCGGATTTCCGCGGCCCCCCATGATTTCCATTGCACGCAACCCGGCGCCGAAGGCCACAATCCGATCACGTGCAGCCAAATCCTGGCGCAATTCAGGGACAAACGGCGCAAAACGGTAATATTCGGGAAACCCGTCGATTTGGTCCTTAGTAAATGAGCCCCAGTGTGTCTCAAGTCAGCACTTACATACACCGAGGAGAAAAGGTGAACTCGGAAGACCTTGGGCAGCGACACACATGAAGGATATCGGGCACACGGACCTTAGTGAATCCAGGCAGACCTGAATCCTCATGGACCAACCACCACGGGATCGCGACTGGACGGGTAAGTAAATGGGGAGCCCATTGAATCCTATGTGCAGGTGATGGTTTATTGATGGCTGCACTGGGGGCGTATCATCACACAGCTGTGCTCTGAGCACTCTGCACTTTAACTGCTTAGGTAATGGAGTAAGAGAAGACTGTATTAGGAGGGTTGATCGTGGCTGTGGTGGGAGTCGGGATGGTGCGCGGCACCGGAAGCCGCTTCAAGGGTGGTTAGCGTATTACGATGATTGTCACCGTTTTTTTTGGTCCTCGGTCCAAGATCAACCGGATAAGTGTGAGAGTCTCTGGTGGGAGAGGGGGATCCAGGCTTGATCTCCCGGACACTCTTCCAGGGCCCCAGGACTCTGCCAAGAGTTCTCGGCATCGATTTGGCCAGGGGGATACCCCATGCAAAACTGGGACGGCAGGTAAGACGCCACTCAGAGGGTGGACCAGTGGAAGGTTGGTCTTTGACCCTCAGAGAAAGGGTTAATCTGATCAAAACCTACCTGCTCCGTGTGATTTATCTGGGCAGTGGTGTGCATGTTGCCAGAACCCCTCTGGACTCGGGTCTACAGGTCGTTCTCCAGCTGTTATGGGGGAATAGGCTGAACCTAATCAAGAGGGAGGTTACTTACCGCACGAGGAGACAAGAGGTTGTGTATGGTCAACCCTGTGGTGTGTGTCCTAGTGAATACTTTCTTAAGATCAATGTAGCAAACTGGAAAGAGAGGGCTCCTCAGTGGGTATTAATCCTGCAGGGGATGGGCTCCTCCGGGGGTATCTCCTGCAGGGAGGGCTCCTCGTGTAACTCCTGCAGGGGAGGGGCTCCTCGTGGTATACTCGCCGGGGGATGGGCTCCTCCGTGGGTATAATCCTGCAGGAGGATGGGCTCTCGGGGTATACCTGCAGGGGATGGGCTCCTCCGTGGGTATACTCCTGCAGGGGATGGGCTCCTCGTGGATACTCCTGCAGGGGATGGGCCTCCGTGGGTATACCCTGCAGGGGATGGGCCCTCCGTGGGTATACCCTGTAGGGGAGGGCTCTCGTGGTTATCCTGCAGAGTCCTCCGGGTATACTCCTCAGGGGATGGGCACATCCGTGGGTATACCCTGCAGGGGATGGGCTCCTCGTGGGTATACTCTGTAGGGGATGGGCTCTCCGTGGGATACTCCTTAGGGGATGGGATCCTCCGTGGGTATACTCCTGCTGGGGATGGGCCTCTTCCGTGGGTAACTCCTGTAGGGGATGGGCGCTCGTGGGTATACTCTGAGGGGATGGGCTCTCTCCGTGGGTATACTCCTCAGGGGATGGGCTCCTCCGTGGGTATATCCTGAGGGGATGGGCTCCTCAGGGGGTATACTCCTGCTAGGGATGGGCTCTTCCGTGGGTATACTCTGTAGGGGATGGGCTTCCCGTGGGTATACTCCTGCAGGGGATGGGCTAACCTCCGTGGGTATACTCCTGCAGGGGATGGGCCCCGTGGGTTACTCCGGCAGGGATGGGTAATCCGTGGGATAATCCTGCCCCCCAGCCCCCCCCTGGGGTGGGCTCCTTCTGTGTTTATATCCTGCAGGGGATGGGCTCCTCGGTGTATACTCCTGCAGGGGATGGGCTCCTCCGTGGGTATACTCCTGCAGGGGATGGGCTCCTCCGTGGGTATACTCCTGCAGGGGATGGTTTAGGCCTTTCTTCCAGGAATGGGAGACAGGAGGACAAGTGAAGGATCTCCGTACACCGCATGGGCATCTTCCGGCTTACGCTACCCCGGTTCTGAAGGTGATTCGCCGGTGGGGTCTGGGAATGTGGGAGATCAGGACCATGTCGAGGAAACTCCTTGACAAGAGGGTTCTGTTGACCCATTTCCAGAAGCCTCTGGCCCTCAGGGATTGCCCAAGTCGGGATCTGGGGGTGGGTTTAGGTCTTTTGAATTCCATCAGGATCCCCTTGAAGTTTTGGGACGTGACTTGGCGCTGCTTCCATGGAAAGCTGTGTGTGAGGGACAATCTGAAGTGTAGGAGCTCTGAGGAAAGGGGTTGTCCCCGGGAGGAGTGCGGTGGCCTGCTGGAGAGCATGGACCACTTCCTGCTTCAGTGCCCCTTTAACACAGAGGTGTACAACCGGGTGGGCGCTTCCATCCATTGGCCCGGGTTGGCCGGTCTCTCCTATGCGGAGTGGGCCTATGGAGCATTCAGAGGCCTGGGTGGCCGGGACCGCTGCACGTTATTTCTAGTTAGCCTAGTGGTCAGGTACCACACGTGGAACGCACGGTGTTTAGTATCGACGCAGCGTAAAATCCTCCTGGTGGATGAGGTGGTTAGGAACATTCTGGGTGACCTGGTGAAGGTGCGCTCTCTGAGAGGCTGAATATTTTGTGGATGATGCAGGTTTTCTAGCGTCAGGGTCTCATCTTCTGACTAATCTTTTGGCTTTTCCCATTTTTGTGACTTGCAATCACCAGTGAATATATTAAGGACTCAAAAATAAAAAAAAACTTTGTTTTTAAAACCCATTTCCTATGAGATGTAAGTGTCCGCGCTGGTGGATAATACGTGAGTGGTGTTCGCTCCGCACCACGATCGTGTTTGAATAGAGAATTAGATGGGGCTCAGGACTGATTAAGAGATTAGGAGCCGTAATCCGTCATGTAGAGGGGATTAGACGCTGCACGCTTCATCTTCATTTACTAAGAATCAGAATCTGTGAATCTCCTGGATATGAAGAAGAAGCAGCGAGAGATATAAGATCTCACTGTCACTGTCCGCTGGGGGTTGTAGTATATAGTGGTGGTAGCAGTGGTCATCATTGTAAAGTAGTAGTAGTGATAGAAGGGACATGAGTAGCAGTGTAATGAGTAAGAGCTACTGTTAGGGTAGGATGTGAGCGTTGGCTGCGTGTTTCTAATCAAATCGATTAAATGCATGTGTGCACGTCCTAAGGAATGATTCAGACAACTGTTAATTCAAGTCTCGCTCATGCTACCATTGCCCGGGGCAAGAATCAGCACTGCACAAGCTTTATTTGTTCTATCAGTCTATATAGAAAAATAGGAAAGAGGCAGAAGGAGGAGAGTTCCCCGATCATGAAGTCTCTTGATTGGAGAACTTCCCTGCTGTCGCACATTTGGGCAGGTTTACTTACCCGGTCCTGTCGCGATCCCTCGGTGCGTTGTCCGACGAGGATTCAGGTTTGCCACGATTCATTTAGGTCGTGCGTCCAATTTCCTTCCGGTGTCGCTTCCCTGCCGAGGTCCGCCGGATTTCACCTTCTTCTTCCCAGTGCATGTGAGTGCTTCAACTTGCGACACAATTCCGTTGTGCCCCCAGATCTGTTTCGCATGCAAGTCAGCGCCGATACGGCAAAATCCTATTGCGTGTGCCAAAAACCCGGGGCAATTCAGAGCAAAACGGAAATATTTGGGAAACCTGACAGAATCGCGGACCCTTAGTAAATCAGCCCCATTGACGTCACGTCCACATTCCTTAAGTTCAAAACTTTGAGGTGCGGTCTAAGATCTCGGCGACATCTTGAGTCCATTGTTTCTATTACAGTATATTTTAGGAAAATAAGACAAGTAGAAATGACAGGATTTGATCTATCAGATGGGTTTACCTTAACAGTACTAGTAGGTGGTAGTAGTAGGAGTAGAAGTGAAAGTTGTAGTATTAGGGGAAGGCAGAGGAGGAGTAGCCAGAGTAAAGGTTGTAGTATTAGTAGAAGTAGTAGAGAAAGTAGTGGCCGTAGTTGTAGGAGCAGTGGTAGAGAAGGTGGTAGTAGTCGGAGTGATAGAAGTAGAAGTATGAGAGGTAGCAGTATTTGTAGAAGAGGGAATAGCAGAAGGAGTCAGTTACAGGTGCAGTGATATTATGGTGAAGGGTAATAGGAGTAATAGTCATGTTAGTAGTGGTGGTAGCATTAGTGGTGGTAGTAGTTTTAGTAGTTGTAGTTGTAGTAGTAGTAATAGTAGTAGAGATTGCAGAAGGAGTCTTAGAAGTAGTGGAAGTGCTAATAGTAACAGGTACATTTATGTTATGGTGAAGGATAATAGGAGTAATAGTAGTAGTAGTAATAGTAGTAGTAGAGATAGCAGGAGGAGTCTTAGAAGTAGTGAAAGTGCTAATAGTAGTATTAGTGTGAATAGGAGTAATAGTTGTATTAGTAGTAGTGGTAGCAGTAGTGGTGGTAGTAGTTTTAGTAGTTGTAGTTGGAGTAGTAGTAGTAGTAGTAGTAATAGTAGTAGAGATAGTAGCAGGAGTCTTAGAAGTAGTGGAAGTGCTAATAGTAACAGGTACAGTTATGTTATGGTGAAGGATAATAGGAGTAATAGTTGTAGTGGTGGTAACGTTGGTGGTTGTAGTAGTTTTAGAAGTAGTGCTACTTGGAGTAGTAGTAATAGTAGTAGTAGGGATAGTAGGAGGAGTCTTAGGAGTGGTGTAAGTGGTTATAGTACTAGTGGTATTAGTGTGAATAGGAGTCATAGTTGCTGTGGTTGTGGTAACAATGAGGTATTACTGATGGTAGTAGAGAAGGAGAATTATACATAGGGGAGTGGTCACTCGATTAGTGGACCCCCCGCTGCTAACACAAGGGCCAGTGGGGGAGATGTAGATGCTATTATAAATGGATGAAATGTATAGGGGGTGCGGGGCTACTAGTGGTACTAAAGGGGGGAACAGAAGCGACTCTACTACCAGGGCACCAACTCTGCAAACAGCCGGGTGTAACCCTGGCTCCCCCCCGGTGCTGCCCTCTGGTGACTACGAGTGGGGCTGGGGTCTGTCCTTATCTTTGGTGTTTGTGGGTCCTGTGTCATATACATGGCCTCTGACTCCGACGCTGAGAATATCATGAGTCCTCAGGTTCAGTCCCTACTACACCCTCTATGTCACTTATCTCCCTGCTGTCATATTGCTGCGCAGGGATATTTGTTGTTGAATATGAACTTGTTACGACGGCTCTCGCCAACAATCTGCGTCCCCCACTGCGGTTATATTATGGGGGATTCCATTATCTGGCTCTGCTTATGTTGCTTTAATATGTTACATTTTTCCTTTTCATAACTTCCTCTTTTTTCTTTGTATTCGCTTGTCTTCATGGTGGGTACTGCGCATGCGCCATCTCACATTTACGGCTATCTAGCCATATGGTTGTACTGATATCACGCCCTCCTCACCTGCTACCCAGGTAATTCATTATCTATTGCTACATAAGCGGCGCGACACTTACCATCCTCATTACCCCTGAGGAAGTCATGGATACGTGACGTAACGTGTGGGGTCTGCACCCCCCCCCCCCTCAGTGTTTTTGCTATCCTTATAGCACTCAGGATTTGTCTTTTACTTTGGCAGTGGTTAGGGCTCTGTATATCAGGGGGAGACTGGATGGCATGATAATAACTAAAACATGTGTAACAAAATATGGGCCCTTTAATGCCAATCGAGCCCCCCTATATATAGCGTAACCATAAATAACGCAGAGCACATCCTCTGCTGGGTCACAGCTTTATTTATCCATTTAACAATTCAAAACTCTTAAGGCACTTGATTGAACCGGATCATTTGCTCGGTTGCTCCAATCTGGCAAGTCGGCCAGCCGAGCGCTCTCTTTCCCATCTCAACTTTCCGCCAGCTGTGACTAAGTGCATGAAAGAAACAAAAACAAACAAAGTGAATCATTGAACAAAACATATCAAAACAGGGGTGGAGGGTGGGCCGCTCTGGTGCCGCTTAAAGCAAGAGGCCGAGCAAGGGAAAGGACCAGCCTTATAAAGGTCCATGCATCAGGAGGAGGGGTAAGTAACCCAAACACCCACACCCACTTCCTTTTATTAAAGTGCCAGTCTCCCGTAAACATTAAATATGTTATTCCCTAAAAAGCCGAGCTTCCAGTCCTGGGGAACCTTCCCTAAGCAGGGTTACCCTACACATATGGGTGTTTGGGGTGATCCCTGGGACTTCCGTCCTTCACCCATTGGGGAGTATTGCGCTGGATTGCAGCACATCTTAGTTATTTTTATACTGTGTTTTGTATCTCGGTTTCGCTTTCTTCCCCTTCGGTTTGCTTAGTGCTGGTGCTTTGGATGCTGCAGGCCTTGTACTTGTCTTCGCATCGCTGTGTCGTTCCATCTACCATTGGTAACGCTGCTCTTTGTTATAATCAGGCCCCCCCCCTCTAGAGACGTCTCCATGTGCCCCGGGGGCGTCCTCCCGCCTCTCCATGACAAGTGAGTTTCTTAAACGTTACGGGCAGGAGGAAAGTTTGGAAGTGTCTTTTAAGTTTTTCTGCAGTTCTCGTCTTTGTAGGAAAAACATCCCATAAAAATGGAAGGTCCGGAACCTTTGTGTAACTGTCAGCGGCTCCGGGTGATGATAAGCAGGAGCGCCGCTCATTATCCCTACCCCCCCCCTCCCCATGGAGCGGACGGGACCATTACAGCCCAATCTATATGCAATAGGAAGAGGCGGATCCTGCGTCTGATAATCGCCCGGACCGGAGCCTTCTATTCGCTTTTCTCACTTTCTCCATAAAACTGAACAACAATTTTATCTGCGTCTGGAAATAAACCGGATTCTAATAATCAGCGAAGAGTCAGAGAGAATCCGGAAATTATTATTTCTTCTTCTTATTTATGGACTAAAACCAACGGAAGCCAAAAGGATCTGTACTGGGAGTAGTGGGGGGACACAAGGATCTGTACTGGGAGTAGTGGGGGGATACAAGGATCTGTAAGAAGGACCAGGCTGTTATGAGGCACACAGAGGGCAGCACCAGCCATGAGGCGAGTTGAGCCTCTTGCCCCAAGCAGCATCACCTACAGCAAGAGGGGGGGGGGGGGGTTCTTGCAGTCTACAGGGAAGAGAAGCTTTGCAAGGCACCAGGTAAGGAGATGTCCACAGGAACAGAACATCTTCACCACGTAGAGCAGAGCTGTGAGCTTGTGCGTAGCTGGAGTGCCTATAGGGAGTCCGTGGTAGTCATAGACTCGCCTCCTCGATCTCGTTGTTCTCTCTCTCCTCTGATTGGCTGCTGTGTGTAATCACTTGCCCATCTGCGGCTCAGCAGGAGGTCAGCACATGAATAGTTAATCCACAGCGAGACGCACTGGCAGTATATGTGACCCGTATGGTGAGGATATAGCGGATTGTAAACCTCTTCATGGAGTCTTATTCCCGGGATTGATGCAGATGGGATTGGACAGATCTATCTGCTCTGAAGAGATTCTCACTTTGCTCTGAGTTGAAGTCGTGTCCATCACGGAGGAGCTATGGGCCGTACATCAGGAGGCTGGTATCAATCTCCGGCAGATGACGGGGTTAATGCCTCTGAGGAGAAGCCGCTCTTCATCTTCTTTATGCGTTTGTCCATCAAGTGCTTTTTAATTCTTTGATGCAGAGACCAGGAGGACGCCGCACCGAGGACTCATAAAGAATGCATTAGCACAAACATGGCAGAGAGCCCGGAGCCGGGAACCGCACACTGCACCGGAAACCAGCAGCGAAAGGAACAGAAACACAGATCCAGCGAGGTCAAGTCTCATCCATATTCACATCTACAGCTCAGACCACAGAGAAGAACATCCACAGCCTAGAACACAGAGAAATAATCCACAGCCTAGAACATCTACAGCCCAGACCACAGAGAAGAACATCCACAGCCTAGAACATCCACAGCTCAGACCACAGAGAAGACCATCCACAGCCTAGAACATCTACAGCTCAGACCACAGAGAAGAACATCCACAGCCTAAAACACAGAGAAGAACATCCACAGCCTAGAACATCTACAGCTCAGACCAC
>WNYA01003536.1:0-24577 GCA_019512145.1 Engystomops pustulosus
AAAGTCGCAATACTTAGTCCTTTTGTGATAACTTGGCAACGCAAGTTTAATCCTTTTGCGCACCATGTTGTGGTGCTGCATGGGGTATGTGGAGAGCACTCATGGGTTGAGCTCTCTTCATACATGGCAGGTGACAGCTATATAACACAGCTAACACCTGCCTCTAACTTAAATGGCTGATCAGCCCCCCCCCCTCCCCTCGGTGGGCGCCGATCGGAAAGACTGAAATAAAAGTAAAGAAAAAAAAATGTAAAAGTTTCTTTTTGAAACTTTTTTTTATATAAAAACAAAAAAAGTTTAAAGCTCCCTCCTTTCCTTAGAACTCATGTAAAAATAAAGGAATCATCACTTTTTTTGCCATTTTCCATCCACAAATATACTGCCATATAGGTTCCAAATTGAGAGAAATGTAAACATCAGCACATACCGCAAACACGTCCGTAAACGGATGTATGAAAATGGTATTGGCCTAAGAATTTGAGAAAATGGCAATTTTTTTTTTCTTGTACAAAAGAGCTTCATTTTTTTTAAAAATTCTACTAAAACATAGTAAAACCTACATTTGGAATTTTGCTTTACAGTTTGAGTGCACTGCCTGTAACATTAAAGATAGCAAAGTAACAAACCCTCACAAATCTCTGAAAACAAAAAAAAAATTAAAAGTTATGGCTTTAGAAATGAGGGGAGTAAAAAACTAAAAAAAGAGTCCTGTAACGGTTATTGAATTTGGGGCGAGCAGGGTCTTTGTCAAAGTGACTTTGCACTGTCCTATGTTCATTTGGTTCTATGGAAAGTCTCAAAACACATAGTAAATTACATTTTATATATTGTGTGTGCTCTCAGGAACACTTTTAATCCTCGCGTGCTGGTGTTATACTGCATGTCACAGGACTTCCTTTTTCTAAACGGAGGAGTTTTACACTAGATTGACCACAGTTAATTTTATGGTTGACGTTTTCCTGAGTTCACAATTTTATGCCGTAGCTTACATGGTTATGGGCGCTGGAGTGTAACCTGCTGGGGTTGACACAACAGTGGAAACAAGAAGTTCTCTAACACTACTACTGCAGACAAAAATTTACCGTGTGAATACCTTTTGATAATGTGGTAAAAAAGAAAAAAAACAAAGAAGTGTTTATGAAAACACAACCCAACAAAAAACAAGGAAGTGAAAGCCCCCCGAGACTGGCATGGCCAGAAGTGTCGCCGCAGGCACCTTGCAGGGAAGACGCTGTTCTTCTTGTTTTTCCTGGCACAGGTTCTGTTCTTATTCCAATTCAGATTTGGAAAAATACTGTCTCTTTTTTCCACTGGACTGGACTTTTTTCGGAAGGGTTCCTCATGCTAAAATGAGAAAAACAGACTGTATAAGTAACAATAATATATGTATGAGCTCCCTGGCATTATCCAATGTAAACCACTTCTGTTCAATGCAGAGATATAATGGAGACTACACAGACTATTGTGCTATGCTGCTGTGGTAGACAAATAGCGCAGAGTTTTTCAGCACAATTTTTGTGCTCGAGTTTATAAACAAAAAATATACACATAAACGTATATACACATAAACGTATATATATATATATCAATCTGGTGTTCTCTTCTCCCTGTGGCAAGTCTTTGGGTTCCCAGCAGCGCAGGCAGATGCAAGTGCCTGGACACACACAATGACGCTATAGATTGACAAGAGCAGATCGCATAGACGCTTGGTGATGTTATAGTTTGTGCGAGGGCAGATCACAGACTTGCATCTGCCCTCACTGCCGGGAACCCGATGACTTGCTGCGGAGAGAAGAGGACACCGGGGGGCTCTGCTCTGGACATTTTAATAATTGGAGGGGCTGAAGTGGACATTAATGAGGTGAGACTACTGGAAATTTTATTAAAGAGTAGTGGTTGCATTTCCCACTCTAGGTGAAAGTCAAGAGAAAATACGTTATCCCAGTCTTAAAATTAAGGGCCTCGGCTTATACTCAAACTAAATTTTAAACAAGTACAACTCTATATATTGGCTGTACCCGTCATGAACAGATTACCATTGCTATAAACACCTCCAGTCAATGGGAATGTTTACACCCAAATACCCAACCCTCATATCCTCAGGTATCAGATATCAGATATACACAATAAAAGATCAGGGAATTCTGAAATATGACAGTTCTGCCATTACAATATATTAATTATTCGCCTGGATTCATTTCCTAGCTTAACATTTCTAAAGCTGGTCATATACCACAACTAAACATTGATGAATCTGCTAAATTTGGGGACTCATTGTTCTGGCAGATATAACATTTTTTGGAATCGGCAGTTACCCAACCCAATTCTGAAGAAATATAATTTGAAAAAAAACACAAAAATGCACTTAAGAGCATATAAAAGGATATTTATCCGCAATAGTGTAAACTTTTTCTAGTCATTTAGTTAAAACACTCTAAGAATTAGTATTCTGCCATCTGCAGGCTGTATGTGGCACTTCAACACCTAAAATACAACCCAAGACAAAATAGTATCAAAAAATCACTGTCCTCCATTCCATATCTTACATCTCATTATCAGGATGCATGAATCAATTGCTCAGACATCTCTGACCACTTCTATTCACTGTGAATGTAATGCCAATGTAAGACCAATGGAGAGAAAGAAGTAAAGTGAGTGCCACCTCCCTAGCTCTCCTCTCGGTATAAATGTGATGATCATTCTGTCCTGTCACCCAGGTGATGGAATGAGAGACATTACTGACATGGCGGTTTAGCAGAGAAGGATGGTGTCTTATATGCTCCATAAACATTCAGTGTAGCTGGAGGACTTTACCATTCGCTACCAATTAATACTGAGTAGGTTTAATGTTAACAACTTTTACAATTTTGTGATATGAGGGTCAGAAGGGTTATGCCTTTTTAAGGTTTTACATTAAAAATTTTTATTAAAAATAATATGAAAAAAATATCTACTTTGATCCTATTTTAAATTATTATGACTTATTTATAGAGTACCATTAATTCTATGGTGCAGTACAATCAGTAAGGAGTTCACATACTTTACATCAAGACAGTAACAAATGCAAGTATAATATACAAAAGCTACAGGTATCTGGAACATGTGGAAGGAGAACCCAGCCTGTGGGGGCAAATGGAAGGGTAAATGGACACAAGAGGGAGCAGAGCAGTTATTATGTGTTGTAGGTGATCCTGAACAGGTGGGTTTTAATGTAACATTTAAAGGTTCAGAAGCTGGGGGACAGTCTGACATATTTCGGTAGAGAGATTCAGAGTATGGGGGGGATGCACAGGAGAAGTCTTGGATACGGCTGTGAGAAGAGCGGATGGTAATAGAGTGAAGCAGAAGGTCCTGTGAGGACGGTAGTGATGGTGGGACGCTACTGGTTGATTATTTCAGAGATATGAAGTGGAAAGGTTGTGAACAGCTTTTTAAGTCTTGATTAACACTTTATACTGAATTTGTTCTGCAATGGGTAACCAGTTAAGAGACTGGCAGGGAAAAGAGGTAGAGGAGAAGCAAGGAGACTAATGGAATAGGTGGGCAGCAGACTTAAAGAGATCCAGTCATCAGAAACTGGCCTAATAAACTACTACCAGGATGTTGTCAAGCAGCTTTACCCCTTAGAAATCATGCTTCTTTCATAGCCCAGCATGGCTCCATCACCCAGAAAATCCACTTTGAAGTGAAACGTAAACTGGTTGTATAAAGTCAAGGAGGTGGGGGAACTTAACATTGAAGTCAAGTTCTGCCTGCCTCTTAACCCCTCCTCCTGTTACTTGCATAATGCACCAGACTTCAGGTGATCTGGTTAGTGATTTATCTGGGTGCAAGAGCATCAATTACAGTAAAGTGGGCATTCTGAGACCACGAAAGCTTGACCTCAGTGTTAAACTCTCCGCCTCTTAAATACAATTATTTAAACACTTTAAACTCACTTCAAATTTGATTTTCTGAATGATGCCAGCACCCTAGGCCATGAAAGAAACATGATCTGGAAGCCGTTTAGCTGCTTGACAACATACTGGCATTGGTTTATTAGGTATATTTCTGCTGACAGATTCCCTCTCAGGACAGATTGGAGTGGGGCTAGATCATATAATATCTACATAAGAAAAACAGAAACCTTCTAGGAGCCGAGCCATGCAACTATCTTGGACCTGGCTATAAGACAACTCCAACCTTTACTAGGTTTTCTGTAAAACACAAAAGACTTATAGTATGCCCCCTCCATTGCTCTACATAAGCACCATCAGTAGATAACCTCCTGTGTTCTCTGCAGGATTTCTACAATAACGTCTGTTTCATTGTCATACAGAAAATGATGCAGATGACAAACAGTGACAACAATTTGTTTCTCAGTTTTAGAATTTCTCAGCTTAAGGTTCCTATATGTTTTAGGAACACTTATTCAATACTCAATAAGTCACAAGTCTAAAAACACGATAAGTACCGTACCTTTGCCAAGACCACGTCCACTCTGGCACAGGTCTTCTCCTCTCTGGGCATGTACTGGGTATTTTTTTCTGCCAATAGGTCTCTGTCCACAGTCTTTTTAGAGGTGTCAATGTTCGCCTTTGGCGTTGTTGGGGAATCCAGATTCTGCTTGTTTCCTGCAATTATAAAAGCTATGTAACTATGCAACAAAAAAAAAAAAAAGTGTTCAGGTGTTCACGAGAATTTGTAAGAAGTAAGGGAAGTAACTGGAAGAAGCAGGGCCCCATAGCAAACTTCTGGGGCCCCCTTCCCATATATACACACACACAATATATGTATGCATACACACACAGTTTCTATGTCTTAGCTTTAAAAAAGAAAAAAAATTGAATCTGTGAGAATATACTGGGCGGTGTAAACTACACCGAACAACAGACTAAAAAAGGAAGCAAGAAGGCCACTACAGCATACACACCACACATATGTTACATACATATTATACTGTACAATGTGCAGCATAATATGTACATCATGGTGAACATCCTCCATTCTTTAGTGTCAGGTCAGATGTCTGGGCCCCCTGACACATTTATTTTAAACCATGGACTTGAACAAGCAATGCTTGTTGGACCTCAGGGCTGCCATAAACTGTAGTGGATCCAAGTTGCATGGGTGGTTCTGATCCAGAGAGGAAGCCCCTTACATTCCACGGTCTTGCTTGACTATGCCATAAACCAACAATTCAAAGATGGGCACAATGGCTACATAGATAGATCATTTTAGCAGATTCAAAAACATTTATGGATTTCTTTGAAATACATCTAATATCTATGAACACCTTTGGATCTCCGTGCCCTTACAGAATATATTGTCTGCTTTAGAATCACTGTCAACTTTCAAGAAACTGCAATAAATGTTGAAGATGTAAATGAAAATATAAGAACAAAACTAAAGCAGAAAGAAGAAAAAAATATTTACCCTCCACCTTTCTGAAACCTGTTTGTGATTGGGCCTGCTGCTGCAGCAGATTACTAGACGTGCCATCTTCAGGTATTTTACTGGGTGCAGGTAAACCACAACGGTTCTGCTGCTTGGACTCAGACATCTTATCTGAGGAAGTTTTGAAGTCCGTTTCCATAGGAAACATACAAATGATAGGCTCCTTCAAAGTGCTTTTATTTATAGTCCTCTGCGAGGGAAGTGTTGGTTGAAGTGCAGTTTCCTTGGCTTCCAGAACAATATCTGGGTTGGTTAAGTGCTTTTGGTTACCCGTATCTATGTGGTCTACAGAATTAAAGTCTGTCCACCTTTCTGCTAGAGTCTCACTACACGTAGAGTCCTTTGGAGAGGGAGGCTGCATGTCGGCGATGAGCTGTTGGTTTGAGTCACAAGTGGGTATACTACTAGACGCACTGCTTGGCTTCTGTTTCGTGCTGTAGTACACCGAACACTTGTGTTTCTTCTGAGAATGGCTGTATGTGGCCGGTCCTCTCTTGGATGCATTCTGGCTTCGGACAGGCAGAGCTGCAACCGCTAAGTAGCCCTTTCCCTTGCCTTTATCTGGTGGGCTGGAAGAGTCTGTAAAACTTTTACAGCTGCTCCTATGTAGTGATCATTTAAGACAAATGTATTAAAAATAAGGTTTTCAACATTTAATAGGAAAACAATTGCAGATTATACTAAACAACATTTATTAACACTTAATACAAGATAAACGATGCCAAATATATCAACTACCTCATTCGAAGCTTCACTTGGACAGCCTTTATATCTAGGCTTATGCTTCAAAAAATAGCACACAATTTAGGAAAATGCAACACTGGATCAGTTGCCCACGTAAGATTTTGGTCAATGAAAGTGAAGTTTGATCAGAGTTTGGTCCCATTTCTACGCTATGCGACCATCCCTTTTTGTAGACCTAGTGTCATCTTTGTTGTGACTTTCACCCCAGATTTTCACTGCTCTAAGCTATATGAAAAATTGGCAAAACTAGTATAGTATTCTAGTAATGTCCATCTTTTAACCACTCATTGACTTTAATGGGGCGTTTCCCACACAACTCTGATCGGAGTACTACATGCCGTGTTTTTCTCTTCTAAGATTAGATCAAAAGACTGTGGAAAACATCTGAGGTGTGCATGGATAATAGGCCACCAATGAGTTAATTTCTATCCTAGCACTGTCTGATGTAGACCAAAAAGCACTTATAATAGTTTGTGGACAAGCGACCAGATTAATATGTGCTACATGCATAAAAGCTTGTAAAATATGGATCACAAATCAAGAAAACTTTTTGTTGCAGACGTACCTGTAGGATTCAGAGGTGAGCGTGTCTACAGGGTTAGAGCTGTGCTGTGGAGATGAGTTTGAGCAGTTTCTATGTCTTAGCTTTAAAAAATCGGTGAGAATATACTGGGCTTGCTGGATGGCTATCAAAACTACACCGAATAACGACAGACTAAAAAAGGAAGCAAGAAGGTCACTTATTATAAATTCACAGAACAAAGAGGACATTTAAATAGGGATCTGTTAGTCGAAGTGAGTAACAGTAACTAGTAGCCAAAATGGCATATAATGTTGAACAGTGGTTTATCATACTGGTCTCATAGTATTTACAAGTTAAGGCTACATTCACACCACAGTATGGGGGACGTATATACGGCCGACGTATATACGGCTGATATACGTCCCCCATACACTTCTATGGGCTCACGGCCCTGTACGGGAGCGCTACGGTGCAGCACATGTGCGGCACCGTACCGCTCCGTAGCCCGGGGAAAGATGGGACATGTCCTATCTTTCCCAGTATTACGGCGCCGTGCGCCATTAATTCCTATGGAGAGGGGCAGGGGGTGAGCTGCGCTCACCTCCTCCTCCTCCTCCTCTCCCCGCGCTGCCGTGTGCCCGCCGTACTACGGTGCGGCGGGCTCACAGCAGTGTGAATTTAGCCTAAGTCTCCTCCCAGGATAGTGTGTAACAGGATACTATGTAAGTAAATATATACAAAACCTGTCAGTAAGTACAGAGATGGGAAAGGAGGCCGGGTAAGTAATCTTAGTAATATTCTTTCAGCATGGCAAGGCTTTTGTGCCAGTTAAAGGACTAGTAGCAGAGAAATGTATCTAGAATATGAACTAAATTTATAATCTTATAATCAGATTGTGGAGTTGAGTATGAAAAGAATTACTATGAAACATTTGAGCTACATTAATGAAATGAGGATGGGTGATTCTTAGTCAGCCAGAGAGAACATTTCCAATAATGTATCAGCACCATAAAACAAAAAGATGGCGTGTACCTGACAAACAGTACTGTCAGTTTCCAAAAAGAATCCTCCCAGCTGGGTCCTGGCAATCCATCGGCGCACAGAGGTAACAAGTGATGAGGCATAGTGACGTTAAGGGTAAAGCGAAACTCCAACTTGGAAGCACTTACGAGCGTCAGCTCACGTATAACCCAGGAGGATGTGAAGTCGGGAATGAAGCTGTCGATACATAGAGAAACCAGAATGGCATCATTAGAAGAAATATGTAAAAGAAAGAATATGAAGTGTGTAGGGTCATACAAGTGTACAAGGTTAATTGATGCACAGCAGGAAACTAATCAGTCAGATATGATACAACAAAAGATCTCCTGTGATGAAAACTCTATAGGGGTATTCCCATCTACGAGAATAGCCCTGACTCTTCCACACTGAGGTGTTCAGAGTTATAGAAACCACCGAATACAGCCTGTCTATGCATTTTTAATAACTCATATAGAGGCAAGAGGAGTTCCGTATATAGCACAGTAGGGCAAGTTACAATGTTTCCAAAACTTCAGGAGTATCAGAAGCAGTGTAGCTCATTGTGTTATGATGTTTCTGTAACTCCAATTCCAATCTATTGTGATTTCCATAAGGCTGGAATCACACCACATTTTATGTATATGCTAATCTTTAATAGTTGCAAATAAGTAGCACATGGAAAGAGACAATTACTTACACAATACTGATTTCCTTCGAAGTATTCTGGTTCAAAGAAAAAGTATAACAGTCTAGGACTTCAAAACCAAATCCTTGGCAGTTGTATCCATTTATTTTCATGGACACAATTGTTATGGGTAAAGAACCAATATTCTCTACTTTAAAGATTTTTGTGATGGACAGAACTTGCTTGCTTCCCTTAAGCTCTGTTAAAAACAGAAAAAAGTGAACTACAGATAATTTATAAAACACACACAGACCATAGAATACATGTCGGTACATAATGAACAAAACATTTTACCAGTGTAAGGATCAGTTCACACCAAAGACTAAAACAATAATGGAAATCTAGCGAATTGGTTTGGTTCAAACTTAGATGTGCTGTGCAATGTGTATTTTTATGTTACTAATCCCTCCATGTACCTACATTTGTATTTAAAGCACTTTCACTGAAGAGGTTTAAACCCCAATCAAGGTAAAAGGCAATTCATCTCATTGTCTGTACTTGATTTTTTTTTAACCATTTAGTACTCTCCACGGGAATTAATTTGGGTCTTGCATTTACGATTTACAGGCATTTTACTAGCATTTACAAATTTATGTGACTACCTATCCTCCGGAAAGACCATCAATATCTTCCATTCAGCCCTGACCCCATTTAGCTGTTCTTTGCCACTGCAGCCTGGCACTATAGAATGGGCACAGCAGAAAGGAGATTTATTCAGTGCATTTTTTTTCTGTGCCATGTGTGGCTGCCATTTCCGAACTCCTGGGTAGCAGCTTTAAAGGAAATCAACCTCTAAAAAAACCAAAAAAAATACCTACAAATACTCCTCTTCATCTTGGCACTGTCTGTCGCCAGTCTTGACACCCGGGATCCCCTAGAAAACTTATAATTAGCAGGAATTAGTCCGGCTCTCCAGGCTGCTACTTCCACCGCTGCACACCGCCGCCGCCACCTCCCTCTATAATACTGGGAGCATGGGAGGGCGAGGTGATTTCACCTCGGCTCTCATGGGCATGCATAATTAGCAGCCCGGAACAACAGGCTGCTATTAATAACTTTCTTTTCTAGGTGATCCCAACATGTCAAGACTAGCAACAGACAGCGCCGGGATCAAGATGCAGAGGAGAGTATTAAAAGGTTTTTTTGTTTAGTTTTTTCAAGTGGTTGATTTCCTTTAAACATAGGTTTAAAAAATCATGACACTAAAAGTAGTCAAACACCTTGTGCTACCATCAATCAGCTGCTTAAAGTGGTAGCAACTTTTGAGAGAGTGCACCTTCCACTGCAATGGCTTGTAACTTCACATCCATTCATGTTATGGGCAGCTCGGTCTCTTTCATATAAATGGGGCTAAGCTGCACTGGACAAAGTAAAGCGCTGTGATTGGTAAGGACTGAAGACACTGTAGTAGTATAGAGGGAAAATAAACATCTTAACAGTGAGACTCACGTTGTCTGCAGTCCATCAGGGTAGACTCTGGGACTTTGAATCTGAGGGAACCTCCTATTCCAGGCAGTCGACCTCCAACCCGCAGAATTTCCCTGGCTCCAAAACCCTCTACAGTGACCATGTCCAGAACAGTCAGGTTATTTCTGTTAATTAGCAAATCTTTATCAGTTACAACAGCATAAATTACAGAAAATTTGTATTATTTCATCATATATTTACTTCAGCTGTCAGCGTATGCAAAACGAACAATTATAGACGGTCCTCTACTTAAGAACACTCGACTTACATACGACCCATAGTTACAAACGGACCTCTGGATATTGGTAATTCATTGTACTTTAGTCCTAGGCTACAATAAACAGCTGTAACAGTTATCAACTGTGTCTGCAATGAAGCTTTAGTGTTAATATTGATTCTTATGACAACCCAACATTTTTAAAATCCAATTGTCACAGAGACCAAAAAAGTTCTGGCTGGGATTACAATGATAAAATATACAGTTCCGACTTACATACAAACTCAACTTAAGAACAAACCTACAGACCCTATCTTGTATGTAACCCGGGGACTGCCTGTATTACACACATCACTGGCAGATCCGGTGTCTATAGAAATTCAGGTTAATATTTTAAGGCATTCCATACCTGATAACTATAAGGGAGGTCACTTTTCTGTAGTCTACTGGTGTGAAGATTACACCAACTTGTTGATATTCCCAGGGCTGTAGCTGTAATTCAACCACTTCTTGGCTGCAGTCCACACCATCTTCAAGCTGTAAGTTTATGTTAATAGGTTACAAGGAATACAACTATTATCTTTCTAAAACATTCTGCTAAGGGCCATACTGTAAACTGTTAACCCTTTGAAAAAAAAATCTCTATTATTACACAATATAACAGGTGTAGTATTCACAAAAAAAATTTTCATTAATGAGAATAAAAAATGGCAATGAGGGTGGGGGTGTTCAAGAACTTTTTATAAGCCCCAAAAAAACCTTTTCCACTACATATTTCTAGGTCAGTTTGGTTCAAACCTAGATCAGGTACCATGTAAGTTGGATTCCACTTTCCCACTAATAACCTGAGCCCACAACCTCTTGATTTGTCTATTGCAGTAACATGATAAGGGATTGTTTCTTGCAGTTTCTTTTATGTGCAATCCCCTATAATAGGCTCCCAGCTGTCACTGCGCCTTTCGAAGACGTCATTTCTGGATGGCGGTACCCTGCAGCATGCCTGTTAGGTGCCGGGTTCTATCGCGGAACCTAACAGGCTTGCTGCAGGGATCGGTGCCAGCACCGACCCCGGCAGTTACCATCAGGTGTCAGAGGTGTATTGCAGCTGACACACGCTGAATATGGAGAGGGCTCTACCCGTGTGTTCTCTCCATACACCCCTTCACAAACGCCCAATGTATATTTACGATGGGCAGTCATAAAATGGTTAACATATACTGTGGGGGAGCCAGCCTATTTGTATTATATGGGCATTCATTGCAATCCAATACATTTTGAAAAGGAAATAAAAGAACAAGAGGAGCTACCAAGTAGCAGGAATTGGAGTAGCAGCTGATCTTCAATGCATTGGACAAAAATAATTTTATTAAAGTGAACCTGTCACCAGGAATGTAATTATTAGCTGGTGACATATTCAAATAGCCTAAGATATGTGGATTTTAAAAATGCCTTTGTCAGCGTTCTGAATCATTTCAATACTTACAAGTTTAATTTACATTTCCTAGCTCTCCGCCAGCAGCAGTGGAGGGCAGGGTGTGCCTATATCTTCTCATGCATTTTTCTCTCCTCCACACCATCAACCATCTCTCATGGAGCCAGGTAATGTAAAATAAACTATTATAAAAGTATTGAAATGATCTAGAATGGTGGCAAAAACATTTTTAAAACCAGCATAGCATAGGAACCTGTCTCCAGCAAAAAAATAACATTCCTTGTGATGGGTCTGGTATAAATTGAAGGAAAAAATCGTTGATCTCTTTAAAAAAAAAAAAAAAAAAAAAAAAGGCACTGCAAAAAAATGAAGACAGTGACGTTACCTCTTGGTCACATTCTTTTTGGAGTTTGAATTCGGCTGTCGTGAAGTCAATCATCTGCTCATTTACACCATACCTAGATAAACATGGAAAATACCAATAAATTGCCTGATACATCTATAGGCAGAAGATTTATCACGCCTTGACAATAGTCCACTTTTATACCATTTGCTGAGAAGGCTCAAAGCAGCTTGAGGATTGGGATAATGTGACAGAGGTAGTAGTTGCACCCAAACTGGAAAGGGAGATGGGTTTTTCAGTATTATATTTTTCACCTACAACAAAAGAAGAGTAATTTAGTAAAATATCCATAAGGTAGACTGTTGACTGATCAAGATATTTATAGTAATCACTTTTCCCGTTTTTTTGGGGTGAAGATTGTTCTGAGAATCTGAACCCTTTGAATGTATACCTTCAAGCAGGTCAAATGGATTGTAAGTATATCTGCATTTTATGCCTTGAAATATAATGGGTCCAAAACACATCACCATTCAGTGACATTTGTAAACCACTTGCGCTTTGATCTGACCGGATTTTTTTTTTTTTAAAGGGAACAGGGGGTGTTATTCTCACTAATGGGTGGAGAATGTGTCCTGCCGCTTCATGTTATTGTATGTGAGTGTCAGAAATCGGCAAGCACAGCACTCCGATATTTCTGCCACTCCCACAGAAAGTGAATGAGTGTGCTAGAGATAACCGAGCATTGTGCACAGCAATTGCCGTTGCAGATTACTGAACGTCTCAAACTTGTAATTGTTGGTGGCCCCAGCAGTTAGACCCCCACACATAAACTTGTCAATCCCTATTCATTGGATAGGGCATTCCTTAGATCAGTGATGGCTAACCTATGGCACTGGTGCCAGAGGTGGCACTCAGAGCCCTTTCTGTGGGCACTCAGGCCATCACCAGAGATGACTCCAGGTATCTTCCTACAGTCCCAGACAGCCCAGGACTTGCTGCGCTTGTGAGGGAATAGAATCCATTTTTGAATCTGTTCTTCTATCATGTATCTATACAAAGATCTTTGGCTCTATTGATAGAAAAGATCCCTGTGAATAGCACCATCCCCCGCGTGTACACAGATCATCTTTCAGTTACATCCTCTTGAGAGGCTATTGGAATGTGGGTATGGTCAGTAGGTTCCTTTGTCCCAAGAACCTATAAAAACTGTCTGCAACCTAAATAAATTGGAATTCTCTCAGACATGTGAAGGTCTGAGTGATTCACCGAGCAGCTCGTACTATACAATGATTTGTAACCACACATCACATCGAGATATGGGGATATTTCCCTGACACGCACAGAGCTATTTTAAAGTGACAGCTCTACCTGGGACTATTTTCTGCTTTATTGGTGTCCTCAGAGTGCTGGTATCAATGAAAACTGTGACAGAGAAGGAAGCATAAATCACAAATTAAATTTCTGTGTTGGCACTTTGCGATAAATAAGCGGGTCTATGTTGTAGTTTGGGCACTCGGTCTCTAAAAGGTTTGCCATCACTGCCTTAGATAGTTGGTACATGTGTTTTAAAACTGCTATTTTCACAATATTTGATCTGTCTAGTCTACAACTCAGAAGAAATCCATTAAAATGTAATGAATATTTACCGAGCTGTTACTTAAAGCAGTTGCTGTAAAATTCACCACAAGACCCGGCTCGGCAGTTAACTGTGGCAGGAAGACGAGAGGTGGCTCCGCATCCTTCTTCGCTTGTGTAACACCAGAACTCTCAGGACCTTTCCTCCTGCAGAGGGAACGCATGTTCATATTTAATATTAATAACAGCTAATAATATTTCTAGATAACCAGAAGCCATCATCATACTATATAGTACTGAGGAAGCACATACCTGCAGGATTCTTCCTTATCCTGTATCTTCTGGTACTTCTCATAGAGTTCCGTTCCTAATTCATAGTCTATTTTCCAAGTAGACACCCCTAATGAGAGACTATGCTGCCAGCGCAAACTCTCCTCTATTAAAACAACAAAGCCATAGATAAAATATATTTTAATCTTAATAAAATGCTAACAAAAATTGTCTTAGAGCTCACTTATAAGTAGAGGAACATCAAAATGAACACAAAAAAAAAACATAAAATGTTACACTTATCTGCTATTATGGTTATAGAAGCAGGGTGGATCAGTACATTGCACCACTAAGGTTTTGGGTTTGGATCAAAAAAATTTTTTAAAACATTTACAGGGGTTTGCATTGACTCAAATTATCGGTGTGGAATTCCTCCCACATTCCAGCATTAATCTAAGCGGCTTTCTCGGACATTGGCCATTATGTGCGGCATTACTGAATGTAGTGGAACCCATGATCAATACTAACTATTTAACTAATAATAGAACCCAGCACTCAAAACCAAAAAACACAACACATACACTTGAAATGACATTTACCAGAGGTCAGGTGTCTGATGATGGGATGAATCCCACATTGCACAGTACTTATGTGCTGGCTTTCAGACTGGAATGAAACAGAAGAACAAATGCAGGTTAAGTATAAATATTTAAAATGTATTGCATTCTTATCAGATCCTAAACAAAAAACAAAATAAAAGAAATACAAAAGGGAAGAAAAGCAGCTTGTACTCTCAATGGATGACTGTCCCATAGATACTCAACCAATTTGTAATGCTGTGTTGACCACTGTACATGAAATAAACAACAGAACTAGATCCAAATCAAAATCTTTTTAAAAATTCTTAGACCAAAATGGGATAATGATGACTTTTACTAGGGATAGGCAATTAGGGTGTTATGGGACCCCAACCAATCAGGTGAACAAAGGGTATTGTTTCCCAGTGAGTAACATTCACCCAATCCTCTGGTTAACACGTGTGGTGCTACTTGGTTTATAAAACATCCAGCAGTTGTAACTTGTGGACATAAAATATGGTCCCTTGAGTCAATATTTTTCTGGAGGAGATGGAAAGTTGGAGGACTATGCTGCAAACACAAAAACACCTTACACCAAGGCAGGATCATTCAGTGCATTATTCAGACATACTACCAAGTACTGAGGCAAATAAAGCACTTACTAAAAACTGCCTCTGCTCCGTTATTCAGCTCCTGCTTTCTAACAAACTTATTGCTACCAGAATCTTTGAGCTCCAATCCGACCCTGTCCACATCTTCTCACTCTTCAGACAGGACCAAGCAGCACAGGATGGGTCACTACTTGGACTGCCTGAGACTGCAGGAAGGTGTCATGTCAGGCAAACTATGTGCCTGGGAGACAGCCCGAGTGCCCACAGAGAGGCCTCCGAGTGCCATCTCCGGCACCAGTGCCATAGGTTCGCCACCACTGCCTTAGGGTGATGTCAGACGTGGCGCTTTGTCTGCGCTTGCAAACACAGACAAATCCGCACCCACCGGGCGGGCCGTTGACCGATCGCATCGGCGTTTCTATGGAAATGCCTGCGATCGGGAATGAGCCGCCAGTGTTTTGCGTTATGCAATCGGGCCGCGGCCCGCCCCGGTGGGCACGGCTTTGTCTGCGTTTGCAAGCGCCACGTCTGACATCACCCTTACTCTTCCCTACAGATCTCTATGTAAGCCTATACATGCTTAGGCCTGTCCTGCTTAAACACACATTTGAGGGTGCGTTCACACGTTGCAGTTAAAACTGCATCGCAATCAGCTTTGAGGTGGTTTTAGGTGCAGTTTTGTCAATTGAACGGGTGAAAGACATGAACTGAACTAGTGAATTTGATTTTGAAGGGGAAACCTGCTCCATAAATGTCATTCACTCGTTCACTTTTAACTGCACACGTTGCGTTTACCGCATGCACTTAAAAAAGCATTGGGATAGCTAAAGGGAGACTTGCCTAATTAAACAGCTGTTAACACTTGCGTTTACAAAACGCAAATGTTAACGCTTACGTTAATGCATGTGTTAGCATTGTGTTAACAAATGCATGTGTTAATCGCGGTGTTAACACGTGTCAACAATGTGTTTACACATATGTCGACAGCTGTATAATTGGGCAAATTACTCTTCAGCTATTGCAATGCGGTTTTAAACGCATGCGGTAAACGCGATGTGTGACCGCACCCTCAGGCCGCAAATTGGGCTTAGAAATGCAAGAGGGAGGGGCTTGGTCTGATTGCATGCAATTAGGAAACTCAAAGTCCTCACTATTACATGTTTCAATGGAAACACATATGCCATAGGGTAGAGTCCCTCCTCATTGCATTTACATTGCGATTTCCCACACAATTCAAACACTCCCCCCCCCCCCCCCCCCCTCTCCAAGTCCCGATAAGGGGAGTATACAAAATGGCTTATATTTAACACGCATAATCTGTATTGGTGGAATAAAATCTCACCTTAGATAAAACCTTATGTACAAGTACAGGAATCTCAAACGAAACACCTAAAGACGTGCTTATCATTATGTTTGTCATAAAATTTGTGGGAGTTTCTTTGGCATCAATTTTCAATGTAAAGATATCCCAGCATCCTGGAGGAATGGGCAGCAAGTGAGTGAAGTTTAGTATCTGTGCAGAAAGAAAGAATATAAACAAGGAGTTACATGTTATCAATCATGAAGAAGAGGCATTATCAGTACTAGAATTACATAACTGCTACCAAGAAGTAACCACTAGGAGAATTCTCTACCATATGACTCAATCCTGGCAAGCAGAGTAACAATTCCTGATTGCTAAGCACATGTATAGCTATGGGAAATATGCAAATATGTTTTCCAAGGTGGGATGTTATAAGACTTCTTGTAGGTCGTGCTTGGTGTTTAAGGTAGCAAAAGGAGGCATAGTTTTTCATCTACCAACTTGGAAAACATATTTGCATATTTCCCAGAATCAATGGCTTGAATTCTCCACACACCTATAAGGCGGCCTTAACTCTCCATTAGGAGAACCCTTACTTCCTGACCATATAGCTATGTATACTTTGGGATTTAGAGAACAGAAAGTCAACTTAAAGTTTTATGAACAGTCTCTATAAAAACCCCTAAAGACTGAATAGAACAACTTAAGCAAAAGTCACAAGTGGACTGTATATGTATATACAGGCAGTCCCCAGGTTACATACAAAATAGGTTCTGTAGGTTTGTTCTTAAATTGAGTTTGTATGCAAGTCGGAACCATATACTTTATTATTGTTAATCCGGTCAAAATTTTTTGGTCTCTGTGACAATTGGATTTTAAAAATGTTGGATTGTCAAAAGAACCAGGATTAACTATAAAGCTTAATTACAGACACCATTGATAACTGTTAAAGATGTTTATTGTAGCCTAGGACTAAAGTACAGTAAATTAACAAAATCCAGAGGTCCGTTTGTAACTAGGAGTAGTATGTAAGTCAGGTGTTCTTAAGTAGGGGACCGCCTGTACACATTCTGGATTTAGTTTTATCAGTGAGTGTGTCTCTGTAAATCCCTGAGGAGTTACCAGAGTCCCTCCATGCTGCAGCTTCACAAGCGGCTACACTGTCTCCCCCATCCTCCCTGTGTGCTCAGCACTTCCCACTGCCTGCTGTAACCTCACACAGTGGGAGGGGGAGGTGCTCCTGCACACCGTAACATCCTCGGAAACTACAGCATGGAGGGGGCTCTGGTAACAACCTCCAGAGCCGTTGAGGCTCATTAGCATAATTTAAAAAGTTGATTGTAGAAGGAGGAAATAGACAACGAATATAAATAGATTACCAGTCACAGTCACAGTATGAATATGTGTTCCTGGTTTATTCATGCTTGTAGCTTATTGCTACAACCTTGCAAAATTCTAGACAGGCTGAAATTCACAATACAACCACTGAAGGTCCACATACAAGATAGACAACATATCACTGTGGTTTGTTGCAACAACACATCTGATAAACCAATAGTATAACCACTACACCTTTAAGATGCCTCGGATTTCTTCAGGTACAAACACATCAGTGAGAACTATAGGAAAGTTCAAGTTGTTTTCAAGCCATAATAACCAAATCTCAGACGAATCCTGAAGTTGCTGAATGTAAAATGATATTTTTGAAGTGTCAAAATTCAAATACCTAAAGAAAGCATAAGAAAATCTGAGTATGCATTGTAGACTGCTGCAGCAATAAAACACACAAGGGATAAAATATGAGATGTGGCTGGTCTATACAGGTGATATACAAAACAGTGGCTTTTCCCATACATTGTTTTATTGGGACACAGGGGCATAAGTAAAGGGGGTGCTGTTGCACTAAGGAGCCTTTGGGATCCATAATGACAATGTTCTCTATACAAAGAGACCAGTTCTATATACAGTACATTATAGTTGGGGAGGACTAGTTCAGATTTACGTTGTTGCCCAATGACTTTGAATGTCATTGAACATAGACAAAGGGGTTAAAGGAAACACACTTTTACTACTATTTGTGTTACAACACTATCATATCAGAATTTGGCCATCTACCAACAAAAAGTTGAGGAGCACTGGTCTACATAACAGATTTGTAGTAATATATATATATATATATACGCCCAGAAATGAAAGCCAATATCATAATAAACAAGTTCCCCCATTATTATCATCACAACTGATGCTGCACAGACTGATTGGCCTTATATGTCAGTATACAGCAATAAAGGAATCAGCCCATGGCATCTTATTCATATAAGTCATACAGAAATAGATTGTGTGGTGTACATGTACCCTTCTGTCATGTTGTAGGAAACACACAGGGATGGGGAAGGAGCAGCTTCTAAGACGTGCAGTCGCTTTCCATCAGAGGAATCACATTCAGACTCTCGTAAGGCTGTGGCAAAACATCATGTCATGAAATGCTATGTTAAATAAAAGAAAATACTAGGAAATCAACGAATGTTAGATAGTTGGCTAATCCATGGCCACCATAAAACCAATAATTTCTCTTTTTTGTTCATTGAGGATTATATGGATACAATGGAACTGAAAATCAATCAAAACTATAAAAGGGACTTTCCAGGACTTACTTCATTCATCACCTAGGCTTAGGATAGGTGACAAATATTAGATGTGCAGGGGTATGAGCACTGGTAAAAGAGACCACAGAGTTAGACAAGTGATGTCTGCTTCACGGTTTCCCCGAGCCGAAAGTCCTGGAATATCCCTTTAAAGGACATCTACGAGCAGAATCAAAGTTTGTAAACCAAGCACACTGACATACTGGAGTGTGCTCCCTCTGCCAGGATCCACTCTTCTTTTAGCTTCTTAAGCCCTTGTTTTTACATAAAAAGGCTTTTAAAAATATGCAAATGAGCATGAGGGACTCTAACCTCCATAGGTGGAATGGAGCCTGGAGCCCCTTGGGTTCATTTGCATAATTTTAAAACAAGGGCTTAAGAAGCTAAAAGAAGTGCAGATCCTGCCAGAAGGGGCACACACCAGTATGTCAGTGTGCTTGGTTTACAAACCTTGATCCTGCTCGTAGATGTCCTGTGTCTCTGCCCTTTGATCCTGGAACTGGGATCAAAGGGGAGGGGCAAAGGAGAAGACACACAGGAGGAGAGGTGCATGCCCAGAGCGCCTCCTCGTGACTACACCGGACCACTGCAGCAAGAGTTCCGTCGGTCGGACCCATAGTAGCTAGACAGTGGTTCTCAACCTTTCTAATGCTGTTACCCCACAATACAGGTCCTCATGCTGTGGTGACCCCAAACCATGCAACTCGCAGTAAAAGCACAGTAAAATTGCGGCTCCGATGGCTTTAGGCGACCCCCGGTTTTGGTTGTTCGACCCCCACTGGGGTCCCAACCCACAGGTTGAGAACCACTGAGCTAGATAGTATACTACAGGTCACAGGTTGGTCCTAAAGTTAGAGAACACATATATAAACATAATGCATAGGCTTAGAAGGGGGCTGAGGAGAAGGTTTCAGAAGGCTGATTTGTGGTGGGCTGTGTTTTCACCTGACAGGTGTCCATTAAGAACTTCTAATTTGTCATCAATGACAAAGTAACAGTTTTCATGTTTGTGGTTGGATGGGTGGCAACCAATTTAATATTGAAATTACCTATAAAATCATTCAATAAACGAACTTCTCGTCACCCAATGTTTCTACTATAAGGTAGTAGACATTTACCACTATAAACAACAGTGTCTTAAGAAAAACATAACTGTGTATTACAGTTATACAGCTGCGGTTTGGTTTACATGCTGTGCTTATAATAGAACTGATATATCCTGCAAATACAGCCGTCTTACTACTTCTACTCAGTGGTTTACATGCCTCACTGTATACAAACTGGACCACCCACTTTAATCCTAAATCCAGAATGAACAGAAATGCATTTTTTTCTAAGAAACCATAACTAAAATCTGCTCCTTCTGCTCTATAATGATCTGCCTGCTAAAGATACACCTCCTATAAATCAGCTAAGCTCCCCCTGCTCTGTAACATACTGTCTGCAGATAGCATACTACTTATCTGCTCTGCTCCTCCTGCTCTATAACAAGCTGCCTGCAGATAGTAAACCATTTATTTTTTGCTCTGCTCTTCCTACTGTATAACATTCTGCTGCAGAATGCGACTATGCTCAATATTCTAGAACATGCGGTCTAAAGAAAACCTGAATGTCATAGTGACAGGTTACCTTTAAAAATGCAATGGTGAAAAAAATAAAAACAACATCATCCGTACATGACAGAATAAAAAGAAAAGAAAATGTGGGTGAGCAAATAACTTACCTGAGCAAACAATAGTTGCTGCCTTTGTGAAATTGATGGAAGAACTCAAAAGCATTACAGGATCAAAACGAACAGATAAATTGTCACCAAGAAAATGGTGAATATCCTGAAAATAAGAAAAAGTCAAAATTTAAAGGGGTTGGCCAGAGGTTGAAAAAGGTTGGAAGAAAGCAGCCATGTTTTTCAACCTATGGACAACCCCATAAAAGTTACTTCAACATAAATGTAACTTGTCAAGGCTTAAAATAACACCTCAGAACATATCCATGTACAATCGTAAAGTCTACAAGACTGACCAAAATAGCCAAATTATTCTGCCCCAAAAAATTAAGTTCTACAGCAAGGGGCATATGGCCCATCCAGTCCTTCATGTGTGACACAAAGCGATCAGGCACTTATGGATTGGTTACTGTAGGGCAATCCTTTATTTTATACAGTGAAAATACATATCAACTCGGGATGGGAAAGAGAATAAACCAAAAATCAGGAAAACAGGACTACAGCTCATAGCCAAACCCCAGTTTGCCCAGTTCCTGATGTCAACATAAAGCTCTTAAAGAAATATTAAGACAGCAAATACCACACCTGCTGCAGTTCTACCCACTTAAAGGAAAACTGCTACTAGATTTTACCCTACTAAGCTTAGCTAATTTTCTCAACGGTTTACATAAAAAAAAAAAATCTCCTTCAAAGTCACGTGTAAAATTAGAAGGGAAGAGTCATTATTTTCCTGAGACGAGTCAAGTTTAGAGGGTACAGGGGTGTCACTTCAAACGACCATATATTTGGTTATTGAGGAGCTAGAAAACATCCTTTTGGTGTCTTATTAAATATAAGAATCTCATTTGTCAGATCACAGGGAATTTAAAGGGAACCTGTCAGCAGACATTAACGTTATACACCACTAACCGTTTGCTGTCAAGTCTCTTTTGTGGCCAAGCTTGGTGGCATCATCCTAAATAAATCAACTTTGTATGGAGATGTAAATTAGTAAAGTCATGGAGGTGGAAAGCTCAACACTGTCAAGTTCTCCCTGCCTCAGAAAGCCCCCTCTGTCAGGATTGACATAATGCACCAGGCTTCAGGAAAGCCAATAAGTGATCCCTGAAATCAGGGCATCAAATACAGAATAGGAGGCAAATCGGAAGCAGGGGGAGCTTAACCCTCTGCCTCCATAACTTTATACAACCAGTTTGCATCTCACTTTGATTTTCTGTACACTGGGATATGAAAGAAACATGATCTGGAAGTTGTATCGCTCTTCATAACATACTGGTAGTGGTTTATTAGGTCAATTTCTGCTGACAAGTTCCCTTAAAGTGTCATAATTTTAGGTGGGTTTGCCAAAATGCTTTAATATAGACTTTATTAATGTGCAATATATTTTCTTCTATCCAGATCAGCAATTCTGCCACAAAACATCTGATCACTAGTCAAATACAACACCCAATTACCTGCATATGGACCAGTCCATTGCCAGAATTCAATACGTACATAATCATTGAATTATCTGCAAAAAAAACAAACAAACATTATAAGTATTTGTGATAGAATTGTCTGCGTATATACGATGTGGATTCACTTTTCCTTACCAATATCTTCATTTTGCTGAGTTGTTACAAAGACCATATAAATATTCTCCAGTACGTATTTCCTGAGGGTCTCCAGGTCATGTTGGCTGCCATCCAGCCTTACAGCAAAGTAGACCTGCAGCAGTAACGAGTGTCCCGACAGGAAGCAGCTCTGCAAACCCAAGGGAGAGAAGACAACATGTTCAGAAGACTAGCAATTGTCTGTATAATACACACAAGACAGACGTCACCTACCCGACACGGCTGCCGCTGTTTAAAAGGAATGCTGCACTTCAGACGAACCTGCCACACACTGGAGTTTATAGCTTCTGCCTGCAGAAACATCGCACAACATCATGAATAATGTACTGCTATGCTAATAAAATAGTAAATCCGCTGACTCATCACACGCAATTATGCTACATAGGAAGGGAAAAAGAGTGACATATAGGGAAGAGTGATGCATAGGCTCCCACCCCGGGAATGCAGTTTCATATCCCACATATAGTACTATAAAGCTGTCTAGATTACATGATATACACAGAAGACAAAAAAAGATTAGATGGTAGTCTACATCACAATTTACACCGTGATTGGGAGCTTTAAGTCAAATTCTCAAAATATTGATGCTTAAAAAATTGCCCCAAGCCTGTTAATCTGTAGCACACAGGGGCTCTGGTAACACACCCATAGCCTTTCAGGCTAATTAGTATACTTTAAAGTTGATATTAGAAGGAAGGAGCCATGGATAATAAATATAAAAAGATTACCACAGTCATGGCACCTGGATCTATGAGTAAGTATCCCAGGTTTATCATGATAGATTTTGAGGTTAGATATTTTTTAACCCTTTCTGCTCTCCCTGGCTGTATTATGCTATGAGCATTCCTTTCAAACACCAAAGTGTAAGTGGAGGGGTTAATCCTCATTGCCCAGAGTTGTGTACTCACAGAGAGAGGAGATATAGAGATCCATGTGGATCTCTATATCTCACATATATGTGATATGTGATACAATAGGGACATGTGATATATGTGATACACTAGGGATCACTGTGGTCTTTTTCTTTAGGAACTAAGCAGAACTTTTTAATAAGGTGTAAGCTTGATCTTTACGCTTCAGATGAAATAAGCAAATGCATGGTTATTTAATACTTGTAGCTAAATAGGACAACAAATAAAAGTGCCGTTTTATTTTAAAGTGACACTAGTCAATGGGAAATCACTTTTTAAGCAAAGTTTTTATATTAACCATATTTTGTTATTGTCTATTTAATAAAATAATATAGTAAATGCTATACTAAAGGTACTAATTCCTGGAATTTTCACACTGGCCACTAGGATTAATATTTTTTGAAGAGTTTCCATGTACCTATCTATATATCCTGCAATGTTCATTCTGGCCACTAGGCTTCACAATAGGGCTAGCAGTTGCTAACCTTTTCAGAGTTTTCAACAGCAGTAACTTTATTACTCTTCATCACACCTCAATGAGTTGGCTCCATACCACTGCTTTCTATGGCCATGAGGTTACTGTAAAGTATGACACTAAATGCCGTTACTGCAGCCCTCACAAATCATGGAAATGAAATGAAGGATCTATGTTAAACAAACAATATGACTTACCTGTGCTTGTGAGAGATGGATATTTGCAATCCGAGGAAATAACACATCTGTTTTCTGAAAGGGGTATTTGGAATTCTTAGAAGCAGCAGAAAGAGTCCCCAGACCAAAAACCTAAAACACAGAGTCTTTACTGTACAGAGATGCTACCTACACATTATCAACAAGAAGCGTCCTAACTCTCTATAAGAAATATTATCTGTTACCACTCATAGTGGTATGCATAATCCCAAGTAAATCAGAAAACCTTTTTTAGAAATGGACTATGTATCAGGAAGGAGGGAGGTGGTTGAAGTCGTTTATTACCTCTTCTGACTTTTCCAGAAGTAGCTCTATGTACTGAATAGAAACCGCAGCAGTACTGTCAAATCTAAAAGTGGTTGTTCGCTGTTTAGAAATTGGTTTCTTCCAAAAACAGCGCCACACAGGCACAATTTATGGATGAAAGCAGCCATATTTTTCCACCTCAAGACAACCCCTTATCCGACCCCATTCCCTCTGTAACTGAGGATCCTGTAGATGTCCCAGTCATTGTGGAAAACGTTACAATAATTAAAAAAAAAAATTATAAATGTCCCCCAGGCGGAATAATGTATAAAACACAGACGAAGTATTAATACATATTTAAAAAACACCAAAATAGTTCGAAAAAAAAATATTGCGTCCACACTATGAAAAACATTGCAATAATCGCCATGGGTGAATAGAAGCAACAGAAGAGTATAAGGGTGTTCATTATTATTTATTTAGCCCTCCGCAGCCCCATATACCGTATATGCAGGACATTTTGTTACTAGGGGCTCTGCTGCAGG
>WNYA01003537.1:0-24577 GCA_019512145.1 Engystomops pustulosus
CCTGCAGCAGAGCCCCTAGTAACAAAATGTCCTGCATATACGGTATATGGGGCTGCGGAGGGCTAAATAAATAATAATGAACACCCTTATACTCTTCTGTTGCTTCTATTCACCCATGGCGATTATTGCAATGTTTTTCATAGTGTGGACGCAATATTTTTTTTTCGAACTATTTTGGTGTTTTTTAAATATGTATTAATACTTCGTCTGTGTTTTATACATTATTCCGCCTGGGGGACATTTATAATTTTTTTTTTTAATTATTGTAACGTTTTCCACAATGACTGGGACATCTACAGGATCCTCAGTTACAGAGGGAATGGGGTCGGATAAGGGGTTGTCTTGAGGTGGAAAAATATGGCTGCTTTCATCCATAAATTGTGCCTGTGTGGCGCTGTTTTTGGAAGAAACCAATTTCTAAACAGCGAACAACCACTTTTAGATTTGACAGTACTGCTGCGGTTTCTATTCAGTACATAGAGCTACTTCTGGAAAAGTCAGAAGAGGTAATAAACGACTTCAACCACCTCCCTCCTTCCTGATACATAGTCCATTTCTAAAAAAGGTTTTCTGATTTACTTGGGATTATGCATACCACTATGAGTGGTAACAGATAATATTTCTTATAGAGAGTTAGGACGCTTCTTGTTGATAATGTGTAGGTAGCATCTCTGTACAGTAAAGACTCTGTGTTTTAGGTTTTTGGTCTGGGGACTCTTTCTGCTGCTTCTAAGAATTCCAAATACCCCTTTCAGAAAACAGATGTGTTATTTCCTCGGATTGCAAATATCCATCTCTCACAAGCACAGGTAAGTCATATTGTTTGTTTAACATAGATCCTTCATTTCATTTCCATGATTTGTGAGGGCTGCAGTAACGGCATTTAGTGTCATACTTTACAGTAACCTCATGGCCATAGAAAGCAGTGGTATGGAGCCAACTCATTGAGGTGTGATGAAGAGTAATAAAGTTACTGCTGTTGAAAACTCTGAAAAGGTTAGCAACTGCTAGCCCTATTGTGAAGCCTAGTGGCCAGAATGAACATTGCAGGATATATAGATAGGTACATGGAAACTCTTCAAAAAATATTAATCCTAGTGGCCAGTGTGAAAATTCCAGGAATTAGTACCTTTAGTATAGCATTTACTATATTATTTTATTAAATAGACAATAACAAAATATGGTTAATATAAAAACTTTGCTTAAAAAGTGATTTCCCATTGACTAGTGTCACTTTAAAATAAAACGGCACTTTTATTTGTTGTCCTATTTAGCTACAAGTATTAAATAACCATGCATTTGCTTATTTCATCTGAAGCGTAAAGATCAAGCTTACACCTTATTAAAAAGTTCTGCTTAGTTCCTAAAGAAAAAGACCACAGTGATCCCTAGTGTATCACATATATCACATGTCCCTATTGTATCACATATCACATATATGTGAGATATAGAGATCCACATGGATCTCTATATCTCCTCTCTCTGTGAGTACACAACTCTGGGCAATGAGGATTAACCCCTCCACTTACACTTTGGTGTTTGAAAGGAATGCTCATAGCATAATACAGCCAGGGAGAGCAGAAAGGGTTAAAAAATATCTAACCTCAAAATCTATCATGATAAACCTGGGATACTTACTCATAGATCCAGGTGCCATGACTGTGGTAATCTTTTTATATTTATTATCCATGGCTCCTTCCTTCTAATATCAACTTTAAAGTATACTAATTAGCCTGAAAGGCTATGGGTGTGTTACCAGAGCCCCTGTGTGCTACAGATTAACAGGCTTGGGGCAATTTTTTAAGCATCAATATTTTGAGAATTTGACTTAAAGCTCCCAATCACGGTGTAAATTGTGATGTAGACTACCATCTAATCTTTTTTTGTCTTCTGTGTATATCATGTAATCTAGACAGCTTTATAGTACTATATGTGGGATATGAAACTGCATTCCCGGGGTGGGAGCCTATGCATCACTCTTCCCTATATGTCACTCTTTTTCCCTTCCTATGTAGCATAATTGCGTGTGATGAGTCAGCGGATTTACTATTTTATTAGCATAGCAGTACATTATTCATGATGTTGTGCGATGTTTCTGCAGGCAGAAGCTATAAACTCCAGTGTGTGGCAGGTTCGTCTGAAGTGCAGCATTCCTTTTAAACAGCGGCAGCCGTGTCGGGTAGGTGACGTCTGTCTTGTGTGTATTATACAGACAATTGCTAGTCTTCTGAACATGTTGTCTTCTCTCCCTTGGGTTTGCAGAGCTGCTTCCTGTCGGGACACTCGTTACTGCTGCAGGTCTACTTTGCTGTAAGGCTGGATGGCAGCCAACATGACCTGGAGACCCTCAGGAAATACGTACTGGAGAATATTTATATGGTCTTTGTAACAACTCAGCAAAATGAAGATATTGGTAAGGAAAAGTGAATCCACATCGTATATACGCAGACAATTCTATCACAAATACTTATAATGTTTGTTTGTTTTTTTTGCAGATAATTCAATGATTATGTACGTATTGAATTCTGGCAATGGACTGGTCCATATGCAGGTAATTGGGTGTTGTATTTGACTAGTGATCAGATGTTTTGTGGCAGAATTGCTGATCTGGATAGAAGAAAATATATTGCACATTAATAAAGTCTATATTAAAGCATTTTGGCAAACCCACCTAAAATTATGACACTTTAAGGGAACTTGTCAGCAGAAATTGACCTAATAAACCACTACCAGTATGTTATGAAGAGCGATACAACTTCCAGATCATGTTTCTTTCATATCCCAGTGTACAGAAAATCAAAGTGAGATGCAAACTGGTTGTATAAAGTTATGGAGGCAGAGGGTTAAGCTCCCCCTGCTTCCGATTTGCCTCCTATTCTGTATTTGATGCCCTGATTTCAGGGATCACTTATTGGCTTTCCTGAAGCCTGGTGCATTATGTCAATCCTGACAGAGGGGGCTTTCTGAGGCAGGGAGAACTTGACAGTGTTGAGCTTTCCACCTCCATGACTTTACTAATTTACATCTCCATACAAAGTTGATTTATTTAGGATGATGCCACCAAGCTTGGCCACAAAAGAGACTTGACAGCAAACGGTTAGTGGTGTATAACGTTAATGTCTGCTGACAGGTTCCCTTTAAATTCCCTGTGATCTGACAAATGAGATTCTTATATTTAATAAGACACCAAAAGGATGTTTTCTAGCTCCTCAATAACCAAATATATGGTCGTTTGAAGTGACACCCCTGTACCCTCTAAACTTGACTCGTCTCAGGAAAATAATGACTCTTCCCTTCTAATTTTACACGTGACTTTGAAGGAGATTTTTTTTTTTTATGTAAACCGTTGAGAAAATTAGCTAAGCTTAGTAGGGTAAAATCTAGTAGCAGTTTTCCTTTAAGTGGGTAGAACTGCAGCAGGTGTGGTATTTGCTGTCTTAATATTTCTTTAAGAGCTTTATGTTGACATCAGGAACTGGGCAAACTGGGGTTTGGCTATGAGCTGTAGTCCTGTTTTCCTGATTTTTGGTTTATTCTCTTTCCCATCCCGAGTTGATATGTATTTTCACTGTATAAAATAAAGGATTGCCCTACAGTAACCAATCCATAAGTGCCTGATCGCTTTGTGTCACACATGAAGGACTGGATGGGCCATATGCCCCTTGCTGTAGAACTTAATTTTTTGGGGCAGAATAATTTGGCTATTTTGGTCAGTCTTGTAGACTTTACGATTGTACATGGATATGTTCTGAGGTGTTATTTTAAGCCTTGACAAGTTACATTTATGTTGAAGTAACTTTTATGGGGTTGTCCATAGGTTGAAAAACATGGCTGCTTTCTTCCAACCTTTTTCAACCTCTGGCCAACCCCTTTAAATTTTGACTTTTTCTTATTTTCAGGATATTCACCATTTTCTTGGTGACAATTTATCTGTTCGTTTTGATCCTGTAATGCTTTTGAGTTCTTCCATCAATTTCACAAAGGCAGCAACTATTGTTTGCTCAGGTAAGTTATTTGCTCACCCACATTTTCTTTTCTTTTTATTCTGTCATGTACGGATGATGTTGTTTTTATTTTTTTCACCATTGCATTTTTAAAGGTAACCTGTCACTATGACATTCAGGTTTTCTTTAGACCGCATGTTCTAGAATATTGAGCATAGTCGCATTCTGCAGCAGAATGTTATACAGTAGGAAGAGCAGAGCAAAAAATAAATGGTTTACTATCTGCAGGCAGCTTGTTATAGAGCAGGAGGAGCAGAGCAGATAAGTAGTATGCTATCTGCAGACAGTATGTTACAGAGCAGGGGGAGCTTAGCTGATTTATAGGAGGTGTATCTTTAGCAGGCAGATCATTATAGAGCAGAAGGAGCAGATTTTAGTTATGGTTTCTTAGAAAAAAATGCATTTCTGTTCATTCTGGATTTAGGATTAAAGTGGGTGGTCCAGTTTGTATACAGTGAGGCATGTAAACCACTGAGTAGAAGTAGTAAGACGGCTGTATTTGCAGGATATATCAGTTCTATTATAAGCACAGCATGTAAACCAAACCGCAGCTGTATAACTGTAATACACAGTTATGTTTTTCTTAAGACACTGTTGTTTATAGTGGTAAATGTCTACTACCTTATAGTAGAAACATTGGGTGACGAGAAGTTCGTTTATTGAATGATTTTATAGGTAATTTCAATATTAAATTGGTTGCCACCCATCCAACCACAAACATGAAAACTGTTACTTTGTCATTGATGACAAATTAGAAGTTCTTAATGGACACCTGTCAGGTGAAAACACAGCCCACCACAAATCAGCCTTCTGAAACCTTCTCCTCAGCCCCCTTCTAAGCCTATGCATTATGTTTATATATGTGTTCTCTAACTTTAGGACCAACCTGTGACCTGTAGTATACTATCTAGCTCAGTGGTTCTCAACCTGTGGGTTGGGACCCCAGTGGGGGTCGAACAACCAAAACCGGGGGTCGCCTAAAGCCATCGGAGCCGCAATTTTACTGTGCTTTTACTGCGAGTTGCATGGTTTGGGGTCACCACAGCATGAGGACCTGTATTGTGGGGTAACAGCATTAGAAAGGTTGAGAACCACTGTCTAGCTACTATGGGTCCGACCGACGGAACTCTTGCTGCAGTGGTCCGGTGTAGTCACGAGGAGGCGCTCTGGGCATGCACCTCTCCTCCTGTGTGTCTTCTCCTTTGCCCCTCCCCTTTGATCCCAGTTCCAGGATCAAAGGGCAGAGACACAGGACATCTACGAGCAGGATCAAGGTTTGTAAACCAAGCACACTGACATACTGGTGTGTGCCCCTTCTGGCAGGATCTGCACTTCTTTTAGCTTCTTAAGCCCTTGTTTTAAAATTATGCAAATGAACCCAAGGGGCTCCAGGCTCCATTCCACCTATGGAGGTTAGAGTCCCTCATGCTCATTTGCATATTTTTAAAAGCCTTTTTATGTAAAAACAAGGGCTTAAGAAGCTAAAAGAAGAGTGGATCCTGGCAGAGGGAGCACACTCCAGTATGTCAGTGTGCTTGGTTTACAAACTTTGATTCTGCTCGTAGATGTCCTTTAAAGGGATATTCCAGGACTTTCGGCTCGGGGAAACCGTGAAGCAGACATCACTTGTCTAACTCTGTGGTCTCTTTTACCAGTGCTCATACCCCTGCACATCTAATATTTGTCACCTATCCTAAGCCTAGGTGATGAATGAAGTAAGTCCTGGAAAGTCCCTTTTATAGTTTTGATTGATTTTCAGTTCCATTGTATCCATATAATCCTCAATGAACAAAAAAGAGAAATTATTGGTTTTATGGTGGCCATGGATTAGCCAACTATCTAACATTCGTTGATTTCCTAGTATTTTCTTTTATTTAACATAGCATTTCATGACATGATGTTTTGCCACAGCCTTACGAGAGTCTGAATGTGATTCCTCTGATGGAAAGCGACTGCACGTCTTAGAAGCTGCTCCTTCCCCATCCCTGTGTGTTTCCTACAACATGACAGAAGGGTACATGTACACCACACAATCTATTTCTGTATGACTTATATGAATAAGATGCCATGGGCTGATTCCTTTATTGCTGTATACTGACATATAAGGCCAATCAGTCTGTGCAGCATCAGTTGTGATGATAATAATGGGGGAACTTGTTTATTATGATATTGGCTTTCATTTCTGGGCGTATATATATATATATATATTACTACAAATCTGTTATGTAGACCAGTGCTCCTCAACTTTTTGTTGGTAGATGGCCAAATTCTGATATGATAGTGTTGTAACACAAATAGTAGTAAAAGTGTGTTTCCTTTAACCCCTTTGTCTATGTTCAATGACATTCAAAGTCATTGGGCAACAACGTAAATCTGAACTAGTCCTCCCCAACTATAATGTACTGTATATAGAACTGGTCTCTTTGTATAGAGAACATTGTCATTATGGATCCCAAAGGCTCCTTAGTGCAACAGCACCCCCTTTACTTATGCCCCTGTGTCCCAATAAAACAATGTATGGGAAAAGCCACTGTTTTGTATATCACCTGTATAGACCAGCCACATCTCATATTTTATCCCTTGTGTGTTTTATTGCTGCAGCAGTCTACAATGCATACTCAGATTTTCTTATGCTTTCTTTAGGTATTTGAATTTTGACACTTCAAAAATATCATTTTACATTCAGCAACTTCAGGATTCGTCTGAGATTTGGTTATTATGGCTTGAAAACAACTTGAACTTTCCTATAGTTCTCACTGATGTGTTTGTACCTGAAGAAATCCGAGGCATCTTAAAGGTGTAGTGGTTATACTATTGGTTTATCAGATGTGTTGTTGCAACAAACCACAGTGATATGTTGTCTATCTTGTATGTGGACCTTCAGTGGTTGTATTGTGAATTTCAGCCTGTCTAGAATTTTGCAAGGTTGTAGCAATAAGCTACAAGCATGAATAAACCAGGAACACATATTCATACTGTGACTGTGACTGGTAATCTATTTATATTCGTTGTCTATTTCCTCCTTCTACAATCAACTTTTTAAATTATGCTAATGAGCCTCAACGGCTCTGGAGGTTGTTACCAGAGCCCCCTCCATGCTGTAGTTTCCGAGGATGTTACGGTGTGCAGGAGCACCTCCCCCTCCCACTGTGTGAGGTTACAGCAGGCAGTGGGAAGTGCTGAGCACACAGGGAGGATGGGGGAGACAGTGTAGCCGCTTGTGAAGCTGCAGCATGGAGGGACTCTGGTAACTCCTCAGGGATTTACAGAGACACACTCACTGATAAAACTAAATCCAGAATGTGTACAGGCGGTCCCCTACTTAAGAACACCTGACTTACATACTACTCCTAGTTACAAACGGACCTCTGGATTTTGTTAATTTACTGTACTTTAGTCCTAGGCTACAATAAACATCTTTAACAGTTATCAATGGTGTCTGTAATTAAGCTTTATAGTTAATCCTGGTTCTTTTGACAATCCAACATTTTTAAAATCCAATTGTCACAGAGACCAAAAAATTTTGACCGGATTAACAATAATAAAGTATATGGTTCCGACTTGCATACAAACTCAATTTAAGAACAAACCTACAGAACCTATTTTGTATGTAACCTGGGGACTGCCTGTATATACATATACAGTCCACTTGTGACTTTTGCTTAAGTTGTTCTATTCAGTCTTTAGGGGTTTTTATAGAGACTGTTCATAAAACTTTAAGTTGACTTTCTGTTCTCTAAATCCCAAAGTATACATAGCTATATGGTCAGGAAGTAAGGGTTCTCCTAATGGAGAGTTAAGGCCGCCTTATAGGTGTGTGGAGAATTCAAGCCATTGATTCTGGGAAATATGCAAATATGTTTTCCAAGTTGGTAGATGAAAAACTATGCCTCCTTTTGCTACCTTAAACACCAAGCACGACCTACAAGAAGTCTTATAACATCCCACCTTGGAAAACATATTTGCATATTTCCCATAGCTATACATGTGCTTAGCAATCAGGAATTGTTACTCTGCTTGCCAGGATTGAGTCATATGGTAGAGAATTCTCCTAGTGGTTACTTCTTGGTAGCAGTTATGTAATTCTAGTACTGATAATGCCTCTTCTTCATGATTGATAACATGTAACTCCTTGTTTATATTCTTTCTTTCTGCACAGATACTAAACTTCACTCACTTGCTGCCCATTCCTCCAGGATGCTGGGATATCTTTACATTGAAAATTGATGCCAAAGAAACTCCCACAAATTTTATGACAAACATAATGATAAGCACGTCTTTAGGTGTTTCGTTTGAGATTCCTGTACTTGTACATAAGGTTTTATCTAAGGTGAGATTTTATTCCACCAATACAGATTATGCGTGTTAAATATAAGCCATTTTGTATACTCCCCTTATCGGGACTTGGAGAGGGGGGGGGGGGGGGGGGGAGTGTTTGAATTGTGTGGGAAATCGCAATGTAAATGCAATGAGGAGGGACTCTACCCTATGGCATATGTGTTTCCATTGAAACATGTAATAGTGAGGACTTTGAGTTTCCTAATTGCATGCAATCAGACCAAGCCCCTCCCTCTTGCATTTCTAAGCCCAATTTGCGGCCTGAGGGTGCGGTCACACATCGCGTTTACCGCATGCGTTTAAAACCGCATTGCAATAGCTGAAGAGTAATTTGCCCAATTATACAGCTGTCGACATATGTGTAAACACATTGTTGACACGTGTTAACACCGCGATTAACACATGCATTTGTTAACACAATGCTAACACATGCATTAACGTAAGCGTTAACATTTGCGTTTTGTAAACGCAAGTGTTAACAGCTGTTTAATTAGGCAAGTCTCCCTTTAGCTATCCCAATGCTTTTTTAAGTGCATGCGGTAAACGCAACGTGTGCAGTTAAAAGTGAACGAGTGAATGACATTTATGGAGCAGGTTTCCCCTTCAAAATCAAATTCACTAGTTCAGTTCATGTCTTTCACCCGTTCAATTGACAAAACTGCACCTAAAACCACCTCAAAGCTGATTGCGATGCAGTTTTAACTGCAACGTGTGAACGCACCCTCAAATGTGTGTTTAAGCAGGACAGGCCTAAGCATGTATAGGCTTACATAGAGATCTGTAGGGAAGAGTAAGGGTGATGTCAGACGTGGCGCTTGCAAACGCAGACAAAGCCGTGCCCACCGGGGCGGGCCGCGGCCCGATTGCATAACGCAAAACACTGGCGGCTCATTCCCGATCGCAGGCATTTCCATAGAAACGCCGATGCGATCGGTCAACGGCCCGCCCGGTGGGTGCGGATTTGTCTGTGTTTGCAAGCGCAGACAAAGCGCCACGTCTGACATCACCCTAAGGCAGTGGTGGCGAACCTATGGCACTGGTGCCGGAGATGGCACTCGGAGGCCTCTCTGTGGGCACTCGGGCTGTCTCCCAGGCACATAGTTTGCCTGACATGACACCTTCCTGCAGTCTCAGGCAGTCCAAGTAGTGACCCATCCTGTGCTGCTTGGTCCTGTCTGAAGAGTGAGAAGATGTGGACAGGGTCGGATTGGAGCTCAAAGATTCTGGTAGCAATAAGTTTGTTAGAAAGCAGGAGCTGAATAACGGAGCAGAGGCAGTTTTTAGTAAGTGCTTTATTTGCCTCAGTACTTGGTAGTATGTCTGAATAATGCACTGAATGATCCTGCCTTGGTGTAAGGTGTTTTTGTGTTTGCAGCATAGTCCTCCAACTTTCCATCTCCTCCAGAAAAATATTGACTCAAGGGACCATATTTTATGTCCACAAGTTACAACTGCTGGATGTTTTATAAACCAAGTAGCACCACACGTGTTAACCAGAGGATTGGGTGAATGTTACTCACTGGGAAACAATACCCTTTGTTCACCTGATTGGTTGGGGTCCCATAACACCCTAATTGCCTATCCCTAGTAAAAGTCATCATTATCCCATTTTGGTCTAAGAATTTTTAAAAAGATTTTGATTTGGATCTAGTTCTGTTGTTTATTTCATGTACAGTGGTCAACACAGCATTACAAATTGGTTGAGTATCTATGGGACAGTCATCCATTGAGAGTACAAGCTGCTTTTCTTCCCTTTTGTATTTCTTTTATTTTGTTTTTTGTTTAGGATCTGATAAGAATGCAATACATTTTAAATATTTATACTTAACCTGCATTTGTTCTTCTGTTTCATTCCAGTCTGAAAGCCAGCACATAAGTACTGTGCAATGTGGGATTCATCCCATCATCAGACACCTGACCTCTGGTAAATGTCATTTCAAGTGTATGTGTTGTGTTTTTTGGTTTTGAGTGCTGGGTTCTATTATTAGTTAAATAGTTAGTATTGATCATGGGTTCCACTACATTCAGTAATGCCGCACATAATGGCCAATGTCCGAGAAAGCCGCTTAGATTAATGCTGGAATGTGGGAGGAATTCCACACCGATAATTTGAGTCAATGCAAACCCCTGTAAATGTTTTAAAAAATTTTTTTGATCCAAACCCAAAACCTTAGTGGTGCAATGTACTGATCCACCCTGCTTCTATAACCATAATAGCAGATAAGTGTAACATTTTATGTTTTTTTTTTGTGTTCATTTTGATGTTCCTCTACTTATAAGTGAGCTCTAAGACAATTTTTGTTAGCATTTTATTAAGATTAAAATATATTTTATCTATGGCTTTGTTGTTTTAATAGAGGAGAGTTTGCGCTGGCAGCATAGTCTCTCATTAGGGGTGTCTACTTGGAAAATAGACTATGAATTAGGAACGGAACTCTATGAGAAGTACCAGAAGATACAGGATAAGGAAGAATCCTGCAGGTATGTGCTTCCTCAGTACTATATAGTATGATGATGGCTTCTGGTTATCTAGAAATATTATTAGCTGTTATTAATATTAAATATGAACATGCGTTCCCTCTGCAGGAGGAAAGGTCCTGAGAGTTCTGGTGTTACACAAGCGAAGAAGGATGCGGAGCCACCTCTCGTCTTCCTGCCACAGTTAACTGCCGAGCCGGGTCTTGTGGTGAATTTTACAGCAACTGCTTTAAGTAACAGCTCGGTAAATATTCATTACATTTTAATGGATTTCTTCTGAGTTGTAGACTAGACAGATCAAATATTGTGAAAATAGCAGTTTTAAAACACATGTACCAACTATCTAAGGCAGTGATGGCAAACCTTTTAGAGACCGAGTGCCCAAACTACAACATAGACCCGCTTATTTATCGCAAAGTGCCAACACAGAAATTTAATTTGTGATTTATGCTTCCTTCTCTGTCACAGTTTTCATTGATACCAGCACTCTGAGGACACCAATAAAGCAGAAAATAGTCCCAGGTAGAGCTGTCACTTTAAAATAGCTCTGTGCGTGTCAGGGAAATATCCCCATATCTCGATGTGATGTGTGGTTACAAATCATTGTATAGTACGAGCTGCTCGGTGAATCACTCAGACCTTCACATGTCTGAGAGAATTCCAATTTATTTAGGTTGCAGACAGTTTTTATAGGTTCTTGGGACAAAGGAACCTACTGACCATACCCACATTCCAATAGCCTCTCAAGAGGATGTAACTGAAAGATGATCTGTGTACACGCGGGGGATGGTGCTATTCACAGGGATCTTTTCTATCAATAGAGCCAAAGATCTTTGTATAGATACATGATAGAAGAACAGATTCAAAAATGGATTCTATTCCCTCACAAGCGCAGCAAGTCCTGGGCTGTCTGGGACTGTAGGAAGATACCTGGAGTCATCTCTGGTGATGGCCTGAGTGCCCACAGAAAGGGCTCTGAGTGCCACCTCTGGCACCAGTGCCATAGGTTAGCCATCACTGATCTAAGGAATGCCCTATCCAATGAATAGGGATTGACAAGTTTATGTGTGGGGGTCTAACTGCTGGGGCCACCAACAATTACAAGTTTGAGACGTTCAGTAATCTGCAACGGCAATTGCTGTGCACAATGCTCGGTTATCTCTAGCACACTCATTCACTTTCTGTGGGAGTGGCAGAAATATCGGAGTGCTGTGCTTGCCGATTTCTGACACTCACATACAATAACATGAAGCGGCAGGACACATTCTCCACCCATTAGTGAGAATAACACCCCCTGTTCCCTTTAAAAAAAAAAAAATCCGGTCAGATCAAAGCGCAAGTGGTTTACAAATGTCACTGAATGGTGATGTGTTTTGGACCCATTATATTTCAAGGCATAAAATGCAGATATACTTACAATCCATTTGACCTGCTTGAAGGTATACATTCAAAGGGTTCAGATTCTCAGAACAATCTTCACCCCAAAAAAACGGGAAAAGTGATTACTATAAATATCTTGATCAGTCAACAGTCTACCTTATGGATATTTTACTAAATTACTCTTCTTTTGTTGTAGGTGAAAAATATAATACTGAAAAACCCATCTCCCTTTCCAGTTTGGGTGCAACTACTACCTCTGTCACATTATCCCAATCCTCAAGCTGCTTTGAGCCTTCTCAGCAAATGGTATAAAAGTGGACTATTGTCAAGGCGTGATAAATCTTCTGCCTATAGATGTATCAGGCAATTTATTGGTATTTTCCATGTTTATCTAGGTATGGTGTAAATGAGCAGATGATTGACTTCACGACAGCCGAATTCAAACTCCAAAAAGAATGTGACCAAGAGGTAACGTCACTGTCTTCATTTTTTTGCAGTGCCTTTTTTTTTTTTTTTTTTTTTTTTAAAGAGATCAACGATTTTTTCCTTCAATTTATACCAGACCCATCACAAGGAATGTTATTTTTTTGCTGGAGACAGGTTCCTATGCTATGCTGGTTTTAAAAATGTTTTTGCCACCATTCTAGATCATTTCAATACTTTTATAATAGTTTATTTTACATTACCTGGCTCCATGAGAGATGGTTGATGGTGTGGAGGAGAGAAAAATGCATGAGAAGATATAGGCACACCCTGCCCTCCACTGCTGCTGGCGGAGAGCTAGGAAATGTAAATTAAACTTGTAAGTATTGAAATGATTCAGAACGCTGACAAAGGCATTTTTAAAATCCACATATCTTAGGCTATTTGAATATGTCACCAGCTAATAATTACATTCCTGGTGACAGGTTCACTTTAATAAAATTATTTTTGTCCAATGCATTGAAGATCAGCTGCTACTCCAATTCCTGCTACTTGGTAGCTCCTCTTGTTCTTTTATTTCCTTTTCAAAATGTATTGGATTGCAATGAATGCCCATATAATACAAATAGGCTGGCTCCCCCACAGTATATGTTAACCATTTTATGACTGCCCATCGTAAATATACATTGGGCGTTTGTGAAGGGGTGTATGGAGAGAACACACGGGTAGAGCCCTCTCCATATTCAGCGTGTGTCAGCTGCAATACACCTCTGACACCTGATGGTAACTGCCGGGGTCGGTGCTGGCACCGATCCCTGCAGCAAGCCTGTTAGGTTCCGCGATAGAACCCGGCACCTAACAGGCATGCTGCAGGGTACCGCCATCCAGAAATGACGTCTTCGAAAGGCGCAGTGACAGCTGGGAGCCTATTATAGGGGATTGCACATAAAAGAAACTGCAAGAAACAATCCCTTATCATGTTACTGCAATAGACAAATCAAGAGGTTGTGGGCTCAGGTTATTAGTGGGAAAGTGGAATCCAACTTACATGGTACCTGATCTAGGTTTGAACCAAACTGACCTAGAAATATGTAGTGGAAAAGGTTTTTTTGGGGCTTATAAAAAGTTCTTGAACACCCCCACCCTCATTGCCATTTTTTATTCTCATTAATGAAAATTTTTTTTGTGAATACTACACCTGTTATATTGTGTAATAATAGAGATTTTTTTTTCAAAGGGTTAACAGTTTACAGTATGGCCCTTAGCAGAATGTTTTAGAAAGATAATAGTTGTATTCCTTGTAACCTATTAACATAAACTTACAGCTTGAAGATGGTGTGGACTGCAGCCAAGAAGTGGTTGAATTACAGCTACAGCCCTGGGAATATCAACAAGTTGGTGTAATCTTCACACCAGTAGACTACAGAAAAGTGACCTCCCTTATAGTTATCAGGTATGGAATGCCTTAAAATATTAACCTGAATTTCTATAGACACCGGATCTGCCAGTGATGTGTGTAATACAGGCAGTCCCCGGGTTACATACAAGATAGGGTCTGTAGGTTTGTTCTTAAGTTGAGTTTGTATGTAAGTCGGAACTGTATATTTTATCATTGTAATCCCAGCCAGAACTTTTTTGGTCTCTGTGACAATTGGATTTTAAAAATGTTGGGTTGTCATAAGAATCAATATTAACACTAAAGCTTCATTGCAGACACAGTTGATAACTGTTACAGCTGTTTATTGTAGCCTAGGACTAAAGTACAATGAATTACCAATATCCAGAGGTCCGTTTGTAACTATGGGTCGTATGTAAGTCGAGTGTTCTTAAGTAGAGGACCGTCTATAATTGTTCGTTTTGCATACGCTGACAGCTGAAGTAAATATATGATGAAATAATACAAATTTTCTGTAATTTATGCTGTTGTAACTGATAAAGATTTGCTAATTAACAGAAATAACCTGACTGTTCTGGACATGGTCACTGTAGAGGGTTTTGGAGCCAGGGAAATTCTGCGGGTTGGAGGTCGACTGCCTGGAATAGGAGGTTCCCTCAGATTCAAAGTCCCAGAGTCTACCCTGATGGACTGCAGACAACGTGAGTCTCACTGTTAAGATGTTTATTTTCCCTCTATACTACTACAGTGTCTTCAGTCCTTACCAATCACAGCGCTTTACTTTGTCCAGTGCAGCTTAGCCCCATTTATATGAAAGAGACCGAGCTGCCCATAACATGAATGGATGTGAAGTTACAAGCCATTGCAGTGGAAGGTGCACTCTCTCAAAAGTTGCTACCACTTTAAGCAGCTGATTGATGGTAGCACAAGGTGTTTGACTACTTTTAGTGTCATGATTTTTTAAACCTATGTTTAAAGGAAATCAACCACTTGAAAAAACTAAACAAAAAAACCTTTTAATACTCTCCTCTGCATCTTGATCCCGGCGCTGTCTGTTGCTAGTCTTGACATGTTGGGATCACCTAGAAAAGAAAGTTATTAATAGCAGCCTGTTGTTCCGGGCTGCTAATTATGCATGCCCATGAGAGCCGAGGTGAAATCACCTCGCCCTCCCATGCTCCCAGTATTATAGAGGGAGGTGGCGGCGGCGGTGTGCAGCGGTGGAAGTAGCAGCCTGGAGAGCCGGACTAATTCCTGCTAATTATAAGTTTTCTAGGGGATCCCGGGTGTCAAGACTGGCGACAGACAGTGCCAAGATGAAGAGGAGTATTTGTAGGTATTTTTTTTGGTTTTTTTAGAGGTTGATTTCCTTTAAAGCTGCTACCCAGGAGTTCGGAAATGGCAGCCACACATGGCACAGAAAAAAAATGCACTGAATAAATCTCCTTTCTGCTGTGCCCATTCTATAGTGCCAGGCTGCAGTGGCAAAGAACAGCTAAATGGGGTCAGGGCTGAATGGAAGATATTGATGGTCTTTCCGGAGGATAGGTAGTCACATAAATTTGTAAATGCTAGTAAAATGCCTGTAAATCGTAAATGCAAGACCCAAATTAATTCCCGTGGAGAGTACTAAATGGTTAAAAAAAAATCAAGTACAGACAATGAGATGAATTGCCTTTTACCTTGATTGGGGTTTAAACCTCTTCAGTGAAAGTGCTTTAAATACAAATGTAGGTACATGGAGGGATTAGTAACATAAAAATACACATTGCACAGCACATCTAAGTTTGAACCAAACCAATTCGCTAGATTTCCATTATTGTTTTAGTCTTTGGTGTGAACTGATCCTTACACTGGTAAAATGTTTTGTTCATTATGTACCGACATGTATTCTATGGTCTGTGTGTGTTTTATAAATTATCTGTAGTTCACTTTTTTCTGTTTTTAACAGAGCTTAAGGGAAGCAAGCAAGTTCTGTCCATCACAAAAATCTTTAAAGTAGAGAATATTGGTTCTTTACCCATAACAATTGTGTCCATGAAAATAAATGGATACAACTGCCAAGGATTTGGTTTTGAAGTCCTAGACTGTTATACTTTTTCTTTGAACCAGAATACTTCGAAGGAAATCAGTATTGTGTAAGTAATTGTCTCTTTCCATGTGCTACTTATTTGCAACTATTAAAGATTAGCATATACATAAAATGTGGTGTGATTCCAGCCTTATGGAAATCACAATAGATTGGAATTGGAGTTACAGAAACATCATAACACAATGAGCTACACTGCTTCTGATACTCCTGAAGTTTTGGAAACATTGTAACTTGCCCTACTGTGCTATATACGGAACTCCTCTTGCCTCTATATGAGTTATTAAAAATGCATAGACAGGCTGTATTCGGTGGTTTCTATAACTCTGAACACCTCAGTGTGGAAGAGTCAGGGCTATTCTCGTAGATGGGAATACCCCTATAGAGTTTTCATCACAGGAGATCTTTTGTTGTATCATATCTGACTGATTAGTTTCCTGCTGTGCATCAATTAACCTTGTACACTTGTATGACCCTACACACTTCATATTCTTTCTTTTACATATTTCTTCTAATGATGCCATTCTGGTTTCTCTATGTATCGACAGCTTCATTCCCGACTTCACATCCTCCTGGGTTATACGTGAGCTGACGCTCGTAAGTGCTTCCAAGTTGGAGTTTCGCTTTACCCTTAACGTCACTATGCCTCATCACTTGTTACCTCTGTGCGCCGATGGATTGCCAGGACCCAGCTGGGAGGATTCTTTTTGGAAACTGACAGTACTGTTTGTCAGGTACACGCCATCTTTTTGTTTTATGGTGCTGATACATTATTGGAAATGTTCTCTCTGGCTGACTAAGAATCACCCATCCTCATTTCATTAATGTAGCTCAAATGTTTCATAGTAATTCTTTTCATACTCAACTCCACAATCTGATTATAAGATTATAAATTTAGTTCATATTCTAGATACATTTCTCTGCTACTAGTCCTTTAACTGGCACAAAAGCCTTGCCATGCTGAAAGAATATTACTAAGATTACTTACCCGGCCTCCTTTCCCATCTCTGTACTTACTGACAGGTTTTGTATATATTTACTTACATAGTATCCTGTTACACACTATCCTGGGAGGAGACTTAGGCTAAATTCACACTGCTGTGAGCCCGCCGCACCGTAGTACGGCGGGCACACGGCAGCGCGGGGAGAGGAGGAGGAGGAGGAGGTGAGCGCAGCTCACCCCCTGCCCCTCTCCATAGGAATTAATGGCGCACGGCGCCGTAATACTGGGAAAGATAGGACATGTCCCATCTTTCCCCGGGCTACGGAGCGGTACGGTGCCGCACATGTGCTGCACCGTAGCGCTCCCGTACAGGGCCGTGAGCCCATAGAAGTGTATGGGGGACGTATATCAGCCGTATATACGTCGGCCGTATATACGTCCCCCATACTGTGGTGTGAATGTAGCCTTAACTTGTAAATACTATGAGACCAGTATGATAAACCACTGTTCAACATTATATGCCATTTTGGCTACTAGTTACTGTTACTCACTTCGACTAACAGATCCCTATTTAAATGTCCTCTTTGTTCTGTGAATTTATAATAAGTGACCTTCTTGCTTCCTTTTTTAGTCTGTCGTTATTCGGTGTAGTTTTGATAGCCATCCAGCAAGCCCAGTATATTCTCACCGATTTTTTAAAGCTAAGACATAGAAACTGCTCAAACTCATCTCCACAGCACAGCTCTAACCCTGTAGACACGCTCACCTCTGAATCCTACAGGTACGTCTGCAACAAAAAGTTTTCTTGATTTGTGATCCATATTTTACAAGCTTTTATGCATGTAGCACATATTAATCTGGTCGCTTGTCCACAAACTATTATAAGTGCTTTTTGGTCTACATCAGACAGTGCTAGGATAGAAATTAACTCATTGGTGGCCTATTATCCATGCACACCTCAGATGTTTTCCACAGTCTTTTGATCTAATCTTAGAAGAGAAAAACACGGCATGTAGTACTCCGATCAGAGTTGTGTGGGAAACGCCCCATTAAAGTCAATGAGTGGTTAAAAGATGGACATTACTAGAATACTATACTAGTTTTGCCAATTTTTCATATAGCTTAGAGCAGTGAAAATCTGGGGTGAAAGTCACAACAAAGATGACACTAGGTCTACAAAAAGGGATGGTCGCATAGCGTAGAAATGGGACCAAACTCTGATCAAACTTCACTTTCATTGACCAAAATCTTACGTGGGCAACTGATCCAGTGTTGCATTTTCCTAAATTGTGTGCTATTTTTTGAAGCATAAGCCTAGATATAAAGGCTGTCCAAGTGAAGCTTCGAATGAGGTAGTTGATATATTTGGCATCGTTTATCTTGTATTAAGTGTTAATAAATGTTGTTTAGTATAATCTGCAATTGTTTTCCTATTAAATGTTGAAAACCTTATTTTTAATACATTTGTCTTAAATGATCACTACATAGGAGCAGCTGTAAAAGTTTTACAGACTCTTCCAGCCCACCAGATAAAGGCAAGGGAAAGGGCTACTTAGCGGTTGCAGCTCTGCCTGTCCGAAGCCAGAATGCATCCAAGAGAGGACCGGCCACATACAGCCATTCTCAGAAGAAACACAAGTGTTCGGTGTACTACAGCACGAAACAGAAGCCAAGCAGTGCGTCTAGTAGTATACCCACTTGTGACTCAAACCAACAGCTCATCGCCGACATGCAGCCTCCCTCTCCAAAGGACTCTACGTGTAGTGAGACTCTAGCAGAAAGGTGGACAGACTTTAATTCTGTAGACCACATAGATACGGGTAACCAAAAGCACTTAACCAACCCAGATATTGTTCTGGAAGCCAAGGAAACTGCACTTCAACCAACACTTCCCTCGCAGAGGACTATAAATAAAAGCACTTTGAAGGAGCCTATCATTTGTATGTTTCCTATGGAAACGGACTTCAAAACTTCCTCAGATAAGATGTCTGAGTCCAAGCAGCAGAACCGTTGTGGTTTACCTGCACCCAGTAAAATACCTGAAGATGGCACGTCTAGTAATCTGCTGCAGCAGCAGGCCCAATCACAAACAGGTTTCAGAAAGGTGGAGGGTAAATATTTTTTTCTTCTTTCTGCTTTAGTTTTGTTCTTATATTTTCATTTACATCTTCAACATTTATTGCAGTTTCTTGAAAGTTGACAGTGATTCTAAAGCAGACAATATATTCTGTAAGGGCACGGAGATCCAAAGGTGTTCATAGATATTAGATGTATTTCAAAGAAATCCATAAATGTTTTTGAATCTGCTAAAATGATCTATCTATGTAGCCATTGTGCCCATCTTTGAATTGTTGGTTTATGGCATAGTCAAGCAAGACCGTGGAATGTAAGGGGCTTCCTCTCTGGATCAGAACCACCCATGCAACTTGGATCCACTACAGTTTATGGCAGCCCTGAGGTCCAACAAGCATTGCTTGTTCAAGTCCATGGTTTAAAATAAATGTGTCAGGGGGCCCAGACATCTGACCTGACACTAAAGAATGGAGGATGTTCACCATGATGTACATATTATGCTGCACATTGTACAGTATAATATGTATGTAACATATGTGTGGTGTGTATGCTGTAGTGGCCTTCTTGCTTCCTTTTTTAGTCTGTTGTTCGGTGTAGTTTACACCGCCCAGTATATTCTCACAGATTCAATTTTTTTTCTTTTTTAAAGCTAAGACATAGAAACTGTGTGTGTATGCATACATATATTGTGTGTGTGTATATATGGGAAGGGGGCCCCAGAAGTTTGCTATGGGGCCCTGCTTCTTCCAGTTACTTCCCTTACTTCTTACAAATTCTCGTGAACACCTGAACACTTTTTTTTTTTTTTGTTGCATAGTTACATAGCTTTTATAATTGCAGGAAACAAGCAGAATCTGGATTCCCCAACAACGCCAAAGGCGAACATTGACACCTCTAAAAAGACTGTGGACAGAGACCTATTGGCAGAAAAAAATACCCAGTACATGCCCAGAGAGGAGAAGACCTGTGCCAGAGTGGACGTGGTCTTGGCAAAGGTACGGTACTTATCGTGTTTTTAGACTTGTGACTTATTGAGTATTGAATAAGTGTTCCTAAAACATATAGGAACCTTAAGCTGAGAAATTCTAAAACTGAGAAACAAATTGTTGTCACTGTTTGTCATCTGCATCATTTTCTGTATGACAATGAAACAGACGTTATTGTAGAAATCCTGCAGAGAACACAGGAGGTTATCTACTGATGGTGCTTATGTAGAGCAATGGAGGGGGCATACTATAAGTCTTTTGTGTTTTACAGAAAACCTAGTAAAGGTTGGAGTTGTCTTATAGCCAGGTCCAAGATAGTTGCATGGCTCGGCTCCTAGAAGGTTTCTGTTTTTCTTATGTAGATATTATATGATCTAGCCCCACTCCAATCTGTCCTGAGAGGGAATCTGTCAGCAGAAATATACCTAATAAACCAATGCCAGTATGTTGTCAAGCAGCTAAACGGCTTCCAGATCATGTTTCTTTCATGGCCTAGGGTGCTGGCATCATTCAGAAAATCAAATTTGAAGTGAGTTTAAAGTGTTTAAATAATTGTATTTAAGAGGCGGAGAGTTTAACACTGAGGTCAAGCTTTCGTGGTCTCAGAATGCCCACTTTACTGTAATTGATGCTCTTGCACCCAGATAAATCACTAACCAGATCACCTGAAGTCTGGTGCATTATGCAAGTAACAGGAGGAGGGGTTAAGAGGCAGGCAGAACTTGACTTCAATGTTAAGTTCCCCCACCTCCTTGACTTTATACAACCAGTTTACGTTTCACTTCAAAGTGGATTTTCTGGGTGATGGAGCCATGCTGGGCTATGAAAGAAGCATGATTTCTAAGGGGTAAAGCTGCTTGACAACATCCTGGTAGTAGTTTATTAGGCCAGTTTCTGATGACTGGATCTCTTTAAGTCTGCTGCCCACCTATTCCATTAGTCTCCTTGCTTCTCCTCTACCTCTTTTCCCTGCCAGTCTCTTAACTGGTTACCCATTGCAGAACAAATTCAGTATAAAGTGTTAATCAAGACTTAAAAAGCTGTTCACAACCTTTCCACTTCATATCTCTGAAATAATCAACCAGTAGCGTCCCACCATCACTACCGTCCTCACAGGACCTTCTGCTTCACTCTATTACCATCCGCTCTTCTCACAGCCGTATCCAAGACTTCTCCTGTGCATCCCCCCCATACTCTGAATCTCTCTACCGAAATATGTCAGACTGTCCCCCAGCTTCTGAACCTTTAAATGTTACATTAAAACCCACCTGTTCAGGATCACCTACAACACATAATAACTGCTCTGCTCCCTCTTGTGTCCATTTACCCTTCCATTTGCCCCCACAGGCTGGGTTCTCCTTCCACATGTTCCAGATACCTGTAGCTTTTGTATATTATACTTGCATTTGTTACTGTCTTGATGTAAAGTATGTGAACTCCTTACTGATTGTACTGCACCATAGAATTAATGGTACTCTATAAATAAGTCATAATAATTTAAAATAGGATCAAAGTAGATATTTTTTTCATATTATTTTTAATAAAAATTTTTAATGTAAAACCTTAAAAAGGCATAACCCTTCTGACCCTCATATCACAAAATTGTAAAAGTTGTTAACATTAAACCTACTCAGTATTAATTGGTAGCGAATGGTAAAGTCCTCCAGCTACACTGAATGTTTATGGAGCATATAAGACACCATCCTTCTCTGCTAAACCGCCATGTCAGTAATGTCTCTCATTCCATCACCTGGGTGACAGGACAGAATGATCATCACATTTATACCGAGAGGAGAGCTAGGGAGGTGGCACTCACTTTACTTCTTTCTCTCCATTGGTCTTACATTGGCATTACATTCACAGTGAATAGAAGTGGTCAGAGATGTCTGAGCAATTGATTCATGCATCCTGATAATGAGATGTAAGATATGGAATGGAGGACAGTGATTTTTTGATACTATTTTGTCTTGGGTTGTATTTTAGGTGTTGAAGTGCCACATACAGCCTGCAGATGGCAGAATACTAATTCTTAGAGTGTTTTAACTAAATGACTAGAAAAAGTTTACACTATTGCGGATAAATATCCTTTTATATGCTCTTAAGTGCATTTTTGTGTTTTTTTTCAAATTATATTTCTTCAGAATTGGGTTGGGTAACTGCCGATTCCAAAAAATGTTATATCTGCCAGAACAATGAGTCCCCAAATTTAGCAGATTCATCAATGTTTAGTTGTGGTATATGACCAGCTTTAGAAATGTTAAGCTAGGAAATGAATCCAGGCGAATAATTAATATATTGTAATGGCAGAACTGTCATATTTCAGAATTCCCTGATCTTTTATTGTGTATATCTGATATCTGATACCTGAGGATATGAGGGTTGGGTATTTGGGTGTAAACATTCCCATTGACTGGAGGTGTTTATAGCAATGGTAATCTGTTCATGACGGGTACAGCCAATATATAGAGTTGTACTTGTTTAAAATTTAGTTTGAGTATAAGCCGAGGCCCTTAATTTTAAGACTGGGATAACGTATTTTCTCTTGACTTTCACCTAGAGTGGGAAATGCAACCACTACTCTTTAATAAAATTTCCAGTAGTCTCACCTCATTAATGTCCACTTCAGCCCCTCCAATTATTAAAATGTCCAGAGCAGAGCCCCCCGGTGTCCTCTTCTCTCCGCAGCAAGTCATCGGGTTCCCGGCAGTGAGGGCAGATGCAAGTCTGTGATCTGCCCTCGCACAAACTATAACATCACCAAGCGTCTATGCGATCTGCTCTTGTCAATCTATAGCGTCATTGTGTGTGTCCAGGCACTTGCATCTGCCTGCGCTGCTGGGAACCCAAAGACTTGCCACAGGGAGAAGAGAACACCAGATTGATATATATATATATACGTTTATGTGTATATACGTTTATGTGTATATTTTTTGTTTATAAACTCGAGCACAAAAATTGTGCTGAAAAACTCTGCGCTATTTGTCTACCACAGCAGCATAGCACAATAGTCTGTGTAGTCTCCATTATATCTCTGCATTGAACAGAAGTGGTTTACATTGGATAATGCCAGGGAGCTCATACATATATTATTGTTACTTATACAGTCTGTTTTTCTCATTTTAGCATGAGGAACCCTTCCGAAAAAAGTCCAGTCCAGTGGAAAAAAGAGACAGTATTTTTCCAAATCTGAATTGGAATAAGAACAGAACCTGTGCCAGGAAAAACAAGAAGAACAGCGTCTTCCCTGCAAGGTGCCTGCGGCGACACTTCTGGCCATGCCAGTCTCGGGGGGCTTTCACTTCCTTGTTTTTTGTTGGGTTGTGTTTTCATAAACACTTCTTTGTTTTTTTTCTTTTTTACCACATTATCAAAAGGTATTCACACGGTAAATTTTTGTCTGCAGTAGTAGTGTTAGAGAACTTCTTGTTTCCACTGTTGTGTCAACCCCAGCAGGTTACACTCCAGCGCCCATAACCATGTAAGCTACGGCATAAAATTGTGAACTCAGGAAAACGTCAACCATAAAATTAACTGTGGTCAATCTAGTGTAAAACTCCTCCGTTTAGAAAAAGGAAGTCCTGTGACATGCAGTATAACACCAGCACGCGAGGATTAAAAGTGTTCCTGAGAGCACACACAATATATAAAATGTAATTTACTATGTGTTTTGAGACTTTCCATAGAACCAAATGAACATAGGACAGTGCAAAGTCACTTTGACAAAGACCCTGCTCGCCCCAAATTCAATAACCGTTACAGGACTCTTTTTTTAGTTTTTTACTCCCCTCATTTCTAAAGCCATAACTTTTAATTTTTTTTTTGTTTTCAGAGATTTGTGAGGGTTTGTTACTTTGCTATCTTTAATGTTACAGGCAGTGCACTCAAACTGTAAAGCAAAATTCCAAATGTAGGTTTTACTATGTTTTAGTAGAATTTTTAAAAAAAATGAAGCTCTTTTGTACAAGAAAAAAAAAATTGCCATTTTCTCAAATTCTTAGGCCAATACCATTTTCATACATCCGTTTACGGACGTGTTTGCGGTATGTGCTGATGTTTACATTTCTCTCAATTTGGAACCTATATGGCAGTATATTTGTGGATGGAAAATGGCAAAAAAAGTGATGATTCCTTTATTTTTACATGAGTTCTAAGGAAAGGAGGGAGCTTTAAACTTTTTTTGTTTTTATATAAAAAAAAGTTTCAAAAAGAAACTTTTACATTTTTTTTTCTTTACTTTTATTTCAGTCTTTCCGATCGGCGCCCACCGAGGGGAGGGGGGGGGGCTGATCAGCCATTTAAGTTAGAGGCAGGTGTTAGCTGTGTTATATAGCTGTCACCTGCCATGTATGAAGAGAGCTCAACCCATGAGTGCTCTCCACATACCCCATGCAGCACCACAACATGGTGCGCAAAAGGATTAAACTTGCGTTGCCAAGTTATCACAAAAGGACTAAGTATTGCGACTTT
>WNYA01003538.1:0-24574 GCA_019512145.1 Engystomops pustulosus
CAGTATTATAGTAGTTATATTCTTGTACATAGGGGGCAGTATTATAGTAGTTATATTCCTGTACATAGGAGGCAGTATTATAGTAGTTATATTCTTGTACGTAGGGGGCAGTTTTATAGTAGTTATATTCTTGTACGTAGGGGGCAGTATTATAGTAGTTATATTCTTGTACGTAGGGGGCAGTTTTATAGGAGTTATATTCTTGTACATAGGGGGCAGCATTATAGTAGTTATATTCTTGTACAGAGATAAAAGATGTGTTTCAGGTTGGTCTTTAGAGGATATGCAACACCTCTGCCGATGCAAGGCAGAGGGGTTGTTGCGAATACGCCCCACCATGTAGCTTGCAGCCTGTGTAGGGTTCGATCAGCCCCACAGCTTGTCACTACATAGCACAGGGGAACACTGCAGCGGTATAGTCTGCCTGGTAAGGCAGAAGTTAAGTATTAAATGTGATGTAAGATGTGTCAGCCAATCACATGTGTTCATACCTTGTATCTGTAAGCTGGGATGCAATTGGAGGAGTAACCACCACCTGACCAGTGGGAGTAATAAAACCCCTGGTCAGGAAAGTTCCAGAGCTCTCTCAGATTAGAGTAGAGAGGAGTCTGTGCAGCCAGCACACCAGACCAGAGCAGGAGAGCTCAGCTCCCTGCCCGAGTGTAGTGAGGAGTTATTGAGAGGAAAGGGGTATCATCCTACCTTTAAGGGTGATATCTGAAGCAACCCAGGACAAGCTGAAGCATCCTTCCAGGACACAGCTGTCTCCCAGCTTGCCCCTGCATCCATGCTGATGATCCATCCTGTGGTTCCATCTCCAACTGCATCTCCAGCATCCTACCATTCTGTTAAGGCACGTTGCTACGGTTCCTGTCAGTTCCAATAAAGAACTGTAAGTTATTTTTTTTCAACGTCTGCCTCCGTCTGGTCCCTGCTACTACGGCTGTCACCATCACGGGCACCCTGTCCACCACACAGAGACTCATACTCACCACACCACACCAAAGGGTCGCCCCAGGGAGATCCGCTATAGCAGTCTCTCCCTCATCATTTCTTGCCAACACCACCCTGCTGGAGACCTGCCAGGCTGTAGGACAGCCCTCCGGTCCCCCATACCAAGCACCGTGACACAAGCGTGCCTAGGCCGCAACCGCCAGCCACTCCGGCCGTCTAGCGGGCCCCGGCCGTCTCCAGGCCCCAAGAAAAGGCTAGGCCCCGGTGGGGGATGTTGCAGATACAACAAATTCACAAATAAGGAAAGCGTCTGAGACTCAAATTATTACAAAGGGTAAGTCTTTCGGCAAAGTAGTGAGATTTCGACTCCTAGCTCCACTTGCAAGAAGTAGAACACAGCATATATAATTCTGGGTAACTCAGGAAACCATTTAGCTCCCCCTGGTGGCTGCTGCAGGTAGACAGAAGTTCATCATGTCACTCTCTATATCATGTATAGGACCTGATGTTCTATAATAAGTTGCCAATGTAATGTAAAGTGATAAATCAGCACAATATTATGGACACTAATACTGTGTCCTGCAGTAATCACTCTACAGAATTGATTAAACCCAGTACACTGCAGCCCCCCCCTTCCCCCCCGGTCCCTTTATTATTAGCATTACTATTAATAACAATGCAGGAATCAGACAGAGACAATACAGCGGTGATGCAGCAGCAGGTAGGGGCTTTGGCAGGAGCCGCTGATGCCCCTCAGGGGGTTTTATCAAGTGACTATGATGGATAGCGGCATTTTTCACACATTGGCGGCACAGATTACAATGTCTATAGTAAGAGTGATCCATGGCCTAAATCCTCCGCACTGATCAGATAACTTTTCTAATTAACCTGGGATAATGTACATAGGGAAGAGACAGGAATTATACAATTAATCAGGTATCATTATATGTACGGGGGACAACATGCCCTGCGTAGTATGAGACACAACATATAGACATATGTTGTATAGATGGAGGGTGTATAGATTATATAATATAGTATACATACTGCAGGGGTGTATGATATACAACATACTATATATACTATACATGTTATACATACTGCAGTGGTAGAGGTGATATAAAATACTATACGTACTGCAGGGGTGTGTGATATACAACATACTATATACTATATATACTGCAGGGGTATAGACGATACCACATACTATACTATACATACTTTACTGTAAATGCTGTACATGGTGCAGGGGAATATGGGATACTTGAGAATGTATAAGACAAGATATCAATGCAATATATCAATATCTGACATTCCCCTTAAAAGTGCCCACACTAGAATATGCCCATATACTGTATAATGCCTCCTTTTTGTGGTTCCCACACTTCATATGGCCCCTATGTAATGCCCCTTTATTGTGATCCGCTCACTCAAGCGAATTGCACTGCATGCATTTTAATTCATCCATCTATTTCGGCTATTTATATATATTTGTATAGCCCTCTACTGTTTTGGACCTTAGTGCTGTAGGTTGGAAAAAAAATAATACTCACCTTTCCCTGTTCCCCCGCAGCAGTGCTGCCTCCTTCTTTTCCACTGCTGTGGGCGGCTCTGAGGTCGGGAGATAGGATGACATCATCACATGGTGCCTGACTGGCAGAATGCTGGAGCAGGGAGCCACTGGCTTCCTGCTTCACCATTAGATTAATCTGTATCTGGATCATGCAACATCACTAGATACTTGTACATACCATCCGCCACCAAGGACAACAGCGAAGACGCTGAAATCCAGCACCATCCCACCGAATCTGACATCTACTGGAAATAAGAAAACTGATTGGTGCACCAGTCTGAGATGATTCCAGCTTTATGACATGGCGCATTATCCTGCAGAAAGTAGCCATCAGATGTTACAGGGTACATTGTGCTCATAAAGGGATGGACATGGTCAGCAACAATACTCAGGTAGGCCGTGGCGTTGCAACGATGCTCAATTAACAAGGCATTTCCGCCCACAGAACTGCCGCTCACTGGATGTTTTTTGTTTTTCGGACCATTCTCTGTAAACCCTAGAGATGGTTGTGCGTGAAAATCCCAGTAGATCAGCAGTTTCTGAAATACTCAGACCAGCCCTTCTGGCACCAACAACCATGCCACGTTCTCTGGGAGTGATTATTGTCTATGGGATCATCTCTGGGAGTGATTATTGTCTATGGGATCATCTCTGGGAGTGATCATTGTCTATGGGATCATCTCTGGGAGTGATTATTGTCTATGGGATCATCTCTGGGAGTGATTATTGTCTTATTGTACAGATCTGAGAATATTATCAGTCTCCATTTCATGTAAATTATAATAAAAAAGGCAAAGACTCATTTCAGCAAGAATTTTTATTTTATTTTTTTAACATCTCTGTAACTTTTAGTCCCTGCAGTTACATCACAATGATAGGTTTTTGTGCAGAGATGACGCCCTGAACGTTCTGTCACCTTCTCTCCGTCTCCTTTCATTATTGGTCACAAATGAGATCTAACAATTAGAGACAAATTTGGCGCAAATGAATGGGACCTGAGACAATTCCAAAGTGCATTTACTAAGGCAGAACCAGATCCATCATAGATCAGGAGCCAAAAAGAAGAGCAAACCAGGCGCAAAAATAGGCGAACCTGAGACCCCCTATGATTAATGTCCTCCTATATCCTCTACCTGAGGGCGCTGGGAGTTTAGTGGGATCAGAGCTGGTGACAGGTTCCCTTGTAGTATTATAGTGTTTCCTTCTCTCTAGTTTGGATACATTGTAGAAATTTCTCAGTTCCATATGTCCCGGCTCAATGTCTCCCTCCCCTCCTGTAGCTGCGATGTAGGATTGTTCTTTTACATGGCACATGGGGTCTTTAAGGACCCCCCGGGCACCCGGTCCCAGATGTGAGTGTCACCCTCATTGCACATTCTGCTGGGTTCAGGTGCTGGCGCTTAACGGTCTCCACACACACTCTGCCTGTCTCTCTGTACATAGTTTGGAGTGAGGCATACATATACTAATCACCTCATCATATCAAATAGTTAACAATGAATCTTGGTGGCAGAGTTGAGCGCGTGTATTACTCATCCGTCGCCATCATATTATCCGCTGGGCCCGGGGAGGGAGCGCGGGGTAATAGCTGCAGGTATTGATTTTGCTCTCCTTGTTCCAGTGGCCGCACTGACAGTCACTATAGCCGAATGCTAATCCATAATCCTCTTTCTATAGCAATTACCAGGGAGAATATAGATTTGTTACCGTTTCTCGGTCTGATTACAGGATCGGGTTCAGTTCTTTGTCAGATTATTACAGCTGATCGTGTGGGGGGATGGGGCGACTCGTCTGCATCCGTGGAATGTTTTCTTACACTTCACATTTCTTGGGATGGATTAACCACTTGGTGACCGGCGGATGACTCTGGCCCTTAGGAAAGTCACGATGATCCCGTTGCCAACAGGCGAATGTGCATTTGTTGGGTTCTGTGCCCATCCCTGTAATAGCCTCGATCATGTGACCATAGGTGGTGCTATAAAGAATCCCTGGATCAAGCACGGTGGCACAGCCTGCCTCAGGGGGTAATATGCCAGTTCTGGTCCGGGTGGGTTCACATATATCAGTAACCTACGCCCTGCGAGCAGTTTTAATTTTTTATATAGCCGAAAACTAGGAACTTAATGACCCGGGAACAAGATTAAAACGCGCTGTATGGATATTAAAGCCCTACAATCTGGAATCCTTCCGTACAACTCTGGTACTAGAATCAGCTTCAACTGGAATGGAGCTGCAGTCCTTCTGCTGCTTTCACTCTGCTGTTTAAAATACCTTTCAAGGACCTTTCAAAGGTCCTGAAATGGCCCTTGTGTACAGTGTATTTAGAGAAAACAGATTGTACGTGATTTCATTCAAGGGTTAAGGTCCTTCTCATATAAAATGATGAGTGGGTTTGGGTGGCCATCGGGCCCCCCTAGAAGACTTGGGTCCTGAGCTAACTACCGCCCAAACCACCTATCACTTAGAATCCACTAAAGTTTATGACATTTGGTTGTGCCTGCTGCACCAAACATAATTCAACATTTTTGCGTTTGATTCAACATAATTACATCTTATGGAATCTCTTCATTTGATGCTTAGAATTAGACCCTCTCCTGTCCTGACATTGTGGCCTATCCCTAAGGTCGTGAAACTATCAATGTCATTTCCCCTACACAGAATAAATAGAGAAAATGTTCTAATTTGGGGGTTTAACCTGTCTGGGACCAACGACCCCTCGTGTCTCGCATCACATCATTTTCACACTACATATGGGGTCTGATAAGATCCCAATCCTCAAATAAATCTCGCTATCTAATTTTCATCGGGACCCTGACCCAGGCTTTATTAAACAACACTTCGGGTGGCATGTGGCTATCTTGGTCTGACATGCCCCCGCACTATGTTTTGTACCTGGACTCATTGGGGGCTCATTTTACTAAGGTCTCTCGCGGTTCCTGACCTCTGGACTTCTATACACACACGGTGTTTCCGCCGACTCGGTTTGTCCTTCCTCGTCCTAGCCTGTGCGTTCTAGCGCGAACGGCGCCGGGGCCGGGATTTTGGCGGCACACGACAGACATTGGGACGTGGCCTTTGGAAATCCCGATGGATTCGCAAAAAACGCGGAATTATAAAAACGATTGGCGAGCGCAATATCAATCACCTCACATGCACCAGGGAAGAAGACACGTGGAACTCCGGCTGACCTCGGCGCGGCAGCGACACCTGGTGGACATCGGCGAATTGCCGGAAGACCCTAATTCAGAGTCCAGAGAACCGCCGCCCAGATTGCGACTGGACTGAGGGCGTAAGTAATGACCACCCATAGTCTAGTGATAAATAACACTCCACATGTCCGTGGGACAATATTCTCAGAAAATGTATCAGAAAACCCATGAGAAGGAGGAATTCTAGTTTACATCATAAGAACTGGGGACCTTGTACCCACCCAAATTAATAAGGGTAAGTCCTAAACACTCCACCACCTATTCAATCTCTCTTATCCCCACCAATTGAGGCAGGGGGTACAAGAGCCATTATTTTTGTTTTATCAGTAGGAACCGGGAAATCACATCAACAGGTCATGACTGGACGTTAATGACTCTGTTATTTTTGTTCCCTATTAATTATTACTACAATCTTTGTAATTTTTTAGGGTTTTGAACATTTTTGAAATGTTTAAATGATTGATCTTTTTTTTGATTGCATGGGATTACATTGTATTATTTTTGTTGCTATTAATATTTAGTTACCGTATCATTGCTATTATTACATACACGTCCTAACATCTTATGTGTCTGTTTGATTATTCCTCTGGTGATTATTAATTTTATACAAGCATACCTCAAATGAACAATAAATGTTTTTATAGCTAAACGTTTTTATAGTTTGATCATTATTATTATTATTATTATATATTTTTGTTATCGGGCTTATTACTGTTTATTTCTTTTTAATCACTGTACTTTTTTTATATTTGCATATTCTTATTAATCTTTTGTGTTAAACTTTTTTCCTATTAATCCGTTATTATTGTAATTAATATTGTAATTGTTGTTTTTTTTCAAATTGGTTTGTCCCATAGATACATACGTAACCGTCTCATGTTGCCTCAGGCGACACCTTCACGCGGACCCATATTGATTTAGGTAACATATTGCGGATCTGGGATGTGTATCTTCATATCTAACCCCATATATTAGCCACATGCCAGCCTCACGCCGTCCCAACTCCAGCGTGTCACTGCTAACGCCCCTATCTGGGGTCATCCACACACGCGGCTCCGGTAATGGCAGGTGACATCTGTCACTTGTGGGATGTAAGATTAATGTTGTGGTCCGTAGTGAAGACTCTAAATGTAAGATGTGACAGCATGGAGTATATGTATATACTTAAGTAACGGATATCCCTCCAAAATGTAATCCGTGTTCCTGTCCTCTAGTCAGAACTACAGTGTGACATCTTTTGACAAAAATAATACAATGGGGAATGGGGCAGATTTCCCTTAACGGCAAAGGTCACATTAACGTCTCTTCCCTCTTCTCTTTTTCATGGCGGTGTAATTCCAGGAAGGCATGTCCGGACCGGGATTTATTAAGAGTAGTCTCTTACTTCTTTCTTTAATTCTTCCGCGTCCCCAGGTGGCGCTGCTAGCGCTGAAGAGCATTCGGAACGCACTGAATACACCAAGCCCGGCTGATGAAGGTAAGTGCAACATTCTGCAAGACACAATTTTTTATTTAAAATGCGGCAAGTTTTTTCCACATCCGTCCGGGTTTTCGTTCAACCACGCCCCCGCGATTTCACGTCGCGTGCAAGCCAAACGGCGAATGCGCCCACACAATCGTAGTGTGTACGCCCAAAATCCCGTGGCAATTCCGGGAAAATCGGCGCAAATCGGAAATGTTCGGAGTAACACAATCAGGGAAAACAACGTGCATTGGGCCCTTAGTAAAGGCCCCCCAATGCCGAACATAATTGTGGCAAATGTCCATTTTTGATACGTATTTCATAGCAGATTTTGAACTTTGCAATTCAGATTTCAGTTTTGTGTCTTAAAGATCTGTTCCAACAAGAATGGATAACAAGCCGATGGTGGAAGTTCTACGACTGCTGGGAGCCAAACTATCCACAACACAGCTGAGAAGCACGCGGATCGAACGGGTGGGGCAGGTGTCCTCATCAGTTTTATGGGAGTTGGTCAGAACTGCAATGGTCTCTCCACCACGCCCGGGCTCTTCTGACAATTCCCTCATCTCATATGATGGAGAATGGTAATGCTGGAGATCCACCTGAGCGCCGTGCTCCGCAAGTTCTAACCCTCCCATTACTAAGAAGGAAGCAGGATGTGCGCTTGTCCTAACGATTCACCCATTGTGAGAATCTGACCCTATTCTCCAGATTGTTGTTCTCCCTATCATTGGGGGTCCCAGAGCCAGATAGTTGTCCGGACATGTAATCAATATGTGTATATCCCCTATCCCAGTGAATGGCAAACCTTTTAAGATGCCGAGTGTCCAAATATGACCGAACCCACCTATTTTTTTGTATGGCAAAGTTCCAGATTCAAACCATCCAACAGCAGTAACTTATTACTATTACTCCTGCTCCTTTACATATTGTAAATTGTAATAGCACCTGCGGACACCATACAGTAGAAATAAGGAAGAAGTTTGGATTATCATTGTACAGCTTCCTTCTAGGGTTCTGGCTGCCTTGGGCTGCAAGGAGGCCTTGAGTCCTGTCTGGCGAACTCTGCTGTTGGTGGTGATGATGGCCGGTGCCCATTGAGAGGCTCTGTTTTCCACTCTGGCAAACCCTGTGCCACAGGTTCGCCACCACTGCCCTATCCTGTGTTAACCCTTTGAAACGGACCTCTCACCCCTCTCCTTTCATCTGGGGTCCTCTCTTCTCAGAACTGTGCATTGGGCCATTCACCTTATGATATTCCAAAAAATTCTCCTGGTTGTTAGGGCCCCCCACCTTCCCCTTGTGGTAGGGGGGGTTTGGAATCAATTCCCTTCCTGACTCCATATACAGTAAGCCATAATAAATCCCATAGCAAAAATTAACCGCTGCCATAAAATTTGTTTTTCTTTCATGACTTCTGCTTGAACTATACAATGTATCATCATCCATATAACATAATAACATTATGGTCCATAGTACACTGCCCTTACAGTAAAGAATCCTGTCTTGTTGATGACTGTGTACGTCTCTAGCTAACGGTAGAGGATGCCTCTTGTCTTGTTTATCAGTCTTAAGGGCTTGTTTGTCTCTGCAAATACCTTGGACTATTGTTTGTGTAATGAAAAAGTTAAAATACCATTTTCATCCAATATTCTGTGTGTCCATGGTGTTGTAGATCTCGGCTTGCTGTTTTTCTTGCCTATGCTGTCATGCAATAGGAAGCTTCGTCGGTCATGTCATGTGATGTCACACAGGTTCACTTGCTCATTATCACGCACAGCTCTTATTACTTTCTGTTTTATAACTGGTGGGTGGCTCAATGTCTCCCTCCCCTCCTGTAGCTGCGATGTAGGATTGTTCCTTTACATGGCACATGGGGTCTTTAAGGACCCCCCGGGCACCCGGTCCCAGATGTGAGTGTCACCCTCATTGCACATTGCTGGGTTCAGGTGCTGGCGCTGGCTCTCACCTCGGGCCAGGTCTCTCTGTACATGGTTGGAGGTGATGCATACATAATACTAATCACCTCATCATATCAAATAGTTAACAATGAATCTTGGTGGCAGAGTTGAGCGCGTTGTACATTACTCATGACCTCGCCATCAAGTATTAATACCATCCCTGGGGCCCGGGGGAGGGAGCGCGGGGTAATAGCTGCAGGTATTGATTTTGCTCTCCTTGTTCCAGTGGCCGCACTGACAGTCACTATAGCCGAATGCTAATCCAATCTCTTTTCTATAAGCATTTACCGAGGGAGCAATATAGATTTGTTACCTATAGTTTCTCGGTCCTGATTACACGGACCGGGTCAGTTCTTTGTCAATTATTACGCTGGATCGTGTTGGGGGCATGTGGGCACTCGTCTGCATCCGTGGAATGTTTTCTTACATCAACATTCTCTTGGGATGGAATTGAACCATTTGTTGACCGGTCTGCCATTACGCTGGCCCTTAGGAAAGTTCACGAATGATCCTGTTGCCAAAGGCAATGTGCATTTGTTAGGCTGTGCCCAGTCCCTAGTAAATGCCTCGATCATGTTAGACCACTAGGTGGTGCTAGAAAGTCCTGGATCAGCACCGCGGCCTGCCTCAGGGGGTAATATGCCAGTTCAGTCCGGGTGGGTTCACATATATCAGTACCGCCCTGCGAGCAGTTTTATGCCGAAACTAGGAACAATTAATGACCCGGGAAAGATTAAAACTGTGCTGTATGGATATTAAAGCCCCTACAAGTATGGAATCACTTCCTACATCTGGTACTAGAATCAGCTTCACTGAGACTGGAGGACGAGTCCCTTCTGCTGCTTTCAATCTGTGGTTTTAAGACCTTTCAAGGACCTTCAAAGGTCCTGAAATAGCTCTTGTGTATATATGTATTGAGAGTAACAGCTGTACGAGGAAAGTCCTTCTCAGTATAAAATTTGATGAGTGGTTTGGGTGGCCATGGGCCCCCTAGAAGACTTGGGCCCCGGGCTACCGCCCAAACCACCTGTATTATAATCCACTAAAGTTTATGACATTTGGTTGTGCCTGCTGCACCAAACATAATTCAACATTTTTCGTTTGATTCACATAATTACATCTTATGGAATCTCTTCATTTTGATGATTAGAAATTAGACCCTCTCTGTCCGACATTGTGGCCTACCCTAAGGTGAAACTATCAATGTCATTTCCCCTACACAGAATAAATTAGAGAAAATGTCTAATTTTGGGGGTTTACCTTCTGGGACCTTCATCAATTATCACAATGGGGGTCTGATAATATCCCCAATCCAAATAAGTATCTAATTTCTGGGACCACCAGGCTTTATTAGAAAAGGGGTGCATGTGGCTATCTTGGTTCTGAGCATGCACCGCACTTGTTTTTACCTGGACTCATTGGGGCTCATTTACTAAGGTCTCCGCGGCCGCACTTTCGTCGGGTTTCCCGACTTTTTCCGTCTTGCGCCGAATTCCGCCGGGATTTTGGCGCACACGACAGAAATTGGGGGACGTGGCCTTTGGAAATCCCGATGGATTCGGAAAAAACGCGGAATTTTAAAAACGAATTGTGTCGCAATATCAATCACTCACATGCACCGGGAAGAAGCAGGTGAACTCCGGCGGACCTCGGCGCGGCAGCGACACCTGGTGGACATCGGGAATTGCCGGAAGACCCGAATCAGAGTCAGAGAACGCGCCGCCAGATTGCGACTGGACTGGGTAAGTAAATGACCCCCATAGTCTAGTGATAATCCACATGTCCAGTGGGACAATATTCTGCAGAAAATGTATCAGAAAACCCATGAGAAGGAGGATTCTAGTTACATCATAAGAACTGGGGACCCTTGTACCCCCAAATTAATAGGGTGCTAAGTCATAAACACGCCACAACCTAATTCATTCTCTATATCCCCACCATTGACGGCAGGGGGTACAAGAGCCATTATTTTTGTTATCAGTAGGAACCTCAACATCAAGGTACATGACTGGACGGTAGATGACTCTGTTATGTGTTACTATTATTATTACTACAATCTTTGTAATTTTTAGGGTTTTGAACATTTTTGAAATGTTTAAATGATTTATCTTATTTTTGATTGCATGGGATTACATTGTAGTATTTTTGTTGCTATTAATATTATTAGTTACAGTATCATTGCTATTATTACATACATTTTCCTAACATTTATTTGTCTGTTTGATTATTCCTTCTGGTGATTATTATTTATAACAAGCAATAATCAAATGAACAAATAAATGTTTTATAGCTAAACGTTTTTATAGTTTGATCATTATTATTATTATTATTATTATTATTGTTATCGGTCTTATTACTGTTATTATTTTTTATCACTTGTACTTTTTTATTTTTGCATATTCTTATTATCTTTGTTGTTAAACGTTGTTGCTATTATCGTTTATTATTGTAATTAATTATTGTAATTGTTGTTTTTTTCAAATTGGTTTTGTCCATAGATACATACGTAACCGTCTCATGTTGCCTCAGGCGACACATTCACGCGGACCCCATATGATGTAGGTAACATATTGCGGATCGGTGATGTGTACGTCATATATAGACCCCTATAGAGCCACATGCAGCCTCCCAGTCACACTCCAGCGGTGTCACTGCTGCCCCTATCTGGGGTGTCACACAGCGCGGCTCCGGTAATGGCAGGTGACATCTGTCACTTGTGGATGTAAGATTAATGTTGTGCCGTAGTGAAGATCTAAAGGTAAGATGTGACAGGCAGGAGTATATAGTATATACTTATAGGAAGCGGATATCTCCAAAATGTAATCCGTGTTCCTGTCCTCAGGTGCAGAATACAGTGTGACATCTTGTGACAAAAATAATACAATGGGGCAGATTTACTTACCAGGTCCATTCGCGATCCAGCGGCGCGTTCTCTGCGGTGGATTCAGGTCCGGCCGGGATTTATTAAGGTAGTTCTTCCGCCGTCCACCAGGTGGCGCTGCTGCGCTGAAGAGCATCGGAACGCACTGGAATACACCAAGCCGGGCTGAGTGAAGGTAAGTGCAACATTCGCGACACATTTTTTTTTTAAAATGCGGCAGTTTTTCCGAATCCGTCGGGTTTTCGTTCAACCACGCCCCGCGATTTCCGTCGCGTGCAAGCCAGCGGCGATGCGCCACAATCCGATAGTGTGTACGCCAAAATCCCGGGGCAATTCAGGGAAAATCGGCGCAAATCGGAAATGTTCGGGTAACACATCGGGAAAACGTGAATTGGGCCCTTAGTAAATGACCCCCAATGCGAACATAATTGTGTCAAAATGTCCATTTTTGATACAGAATTTTAGCAGATTTTTGCAATTCAGATTACAGTTTTGTGTCTTAAAGATGCTGTTCCAACAAGAAAGGGGATAACAAGCCGATGGTGGAAGGTTCGACTGCTGGGACCTCCACAAAAAAGCTGGAGAAGGGGATCGACGGGTGGAGCAGGTGTCCTCCATTCAGTTTTATGGGAGTGTCAGAAACTGCATGTCACAACGCCCGGGGATCTCTGACATTCTCATAGATGGAGAATGGTAATGCTGGAGATACCTGAGCGCCGTGCTCAGCAATTTCTAACCCTCCCATACTAATGAATGGAGCAGGATGTGCGCTTGTCCTAACGATTCACCCATTAGTGAGAATAGGACCCTATTCTCCAGATTGTTGTTCTCCTAATCATTGGGGGTCCCAGGCAGTAGTCGGACTGTAATCAATTTGTTATCCCCTATCCCAGTGATGGCAAACCTTTTAGATGCCGAGTGTCCAAACTATGACCGAAACCCACATATTTTTTTGCAAAGTGCCGATTCAACCATTTAAGCAGTAACTTATTACTCCCTGCTCTTTTACATATTTAAATTGTATAGGCACCTGAGGACACCAATACAGTAGAAATAAGGAGAAGAAGTTTGGATTATCATTGTAGCTTCCTTCTAGGGTTCTGGGCTGCCTTGGACTGCAGGAGGCCTTGAGTCCTGTCTGGCGAACTCTGTGTTGGGGTGATGGCCCAGGTGCCCATTGAGAGGGCTCTGTGTGCCACCTCTGGCACCTGTGCCATAGGTTCGCCACCACTGCCCTATCCTGTGGATTAACCCCTTGAAAGAGGACCTCTCACCTCTCCTTTCAATTCTGGGGTCTCTCTTCTCAGAACTGTGCATTGGGCCATTCTTATGATATTCAATAAATAATTCTCCTGGGTGTTACCATTCCCCTTGTGTAGGGGGGGTTGGAATAAATTCCTTCCTGACTCCATATACAGTAGCCAGAATAAATCCCATAGCAAAAATTAAGCTGCCATAAAATTGTTTTTCTTTCATGACTCTGCTTGAACATATACAATGTATCAGTCATCCTAACATATAACATTATGGTCCATAGTATCACTGCCCTTACAGTAAAGAATCCTGCTTGTGATGACGGTGATACGTCTCTAGCTACGTGTAGAGGATGGCCTCTTGTCTTGTTTACAGTCTTAAAGGGCTTGTCCAGCAAATAATTGATATTGTTTGTGTAATGAAAAGTTATACATTTTTCCAATATTCTGTGTGTCATGGTTTTGTAGATCTCTGCTTGCTGTTTTCTTGCTGTCATGCAATAGGAAGCTTCGTCGGTCATGGTCATGTGATGTCACACAGGTTCACTGCTCATTATAACGCACAGCTCTTATTACTTTCTGTGTTATATAACGGGCCGTGCACCTGTGTGACTTCACATGACCTGGGTATATAACAAGCCATGCACCTGTGTGACATCACATGACTAGGGATATAATGAGCCGCGCACCTGTGTAACATCACATGACCAGAGATATAAGGAGCTGTGCACCTGTGTGACTTCACATGACAGGGATACGAAGAGCCATGCACCTGTGTGACATCACATGACCTGGGTATATAACAAGCCATACATCTGTGTGATATCACATGACCTGGGTATATAACAAGCCATCCACCTGTGTGACATCACATGACCAGGATTAACAACTGTGCACCTGTGTGACATCACATGACCAGTGAACTAACGAGCCGTGCACTGTGTGTCAATCACATAGCCGGGATATAACGAGCCGTAACCTGTGTTACACACATGACGGGATTATAACGAGCTGTGCACTGTGTGACATCACAGGACCAGGGATTATAACAACACTGTGCACCTGTGGTGGGACATCACATGACTCAGGGATATACGAGCCGTGCAACCTGTGTGTCATCACAAGCCAGGGATATAACGAGCCGTGACCTGTGGAATCACATAGCCAGGGAGTAACGAGCAGTGTACCTGTGTGACATCACATGAATCAGGGATATAACGAACCTGTGCACCGGTGACATCACATGACAAGTATAATGAGTCTGTGACATCTGTGTGAACCTCACACATGACCAGGGATATATAAAACAAAGCCGCATCATGGTCCGTGTTTAGATACCCAGAAGTGAACATGAAGTTACGGTTGACAGCAGAGATTCTATAAACTGTAAAGAATTTGATACAGAAAGTATATGGAAAATTAGTAATTTTGCTGTAATTGTGTGACAACCCCTTAATATATAAAAAGATCATTTAACTCCTTAAGGACGCCGGTTTTTTCGCTCATTCTCGCTCTCCAACTTCAAAAAATCCCATAACTTTATCATTTTTACGTGTAAGACTGTTGGTGAGGCTTATTTTTGGTGCGTAACAAATTTACTTTCCCGTAATGTATTTATTTTAACATGCCGTTCGCGAAGCTGAAAAAAAATTCCAAATGTGGGAAAAACAAAAAAACGTCACGTTCTTGTGGCTAAGTTTTTCTACTTGACGTGCACTCAAAAATTAAACCTCAGCTTTATTTTTGGTTCGTGCGATCGCGGTGTATACCAAATTATACAGGTTTAATGGTTGTTTTCAATCTTTTCAAAAATTAAACCGAATGGTACAAAAAGAAGAAAAAAAATTTTGCCATCTCTGAAGACAATAACTTTTTCATACTTTGGCGCACGGAGATTTTAGAGGGTCATATTTTTGCGAAATGATGCACGTTTTTCATTGCTACCATTTTGAGGTCGGCGACATTTTGATCATTTTTTATTGTCATTTTTTATGTATGTAAAAAGGTGTTAAAAGTCGGCATTTCGGACAATTTGGGCGCCATTTATCCCGCCTCGGAGTCACCGCCGGCCGTTACCGTTTTTTATTTTTTGAAGATCTGCTTTGGGGACGCGGGATACCTAATATGTTTTGTGATTTTTACTAACTGTTTATAATGTTTTATATCCGTTCTAGGGAAAGGGGGGTGATTTGAACTTTTAATATTTTATAATCTTTTTTTATTTTTTAAACTTTTTTTTTCACTATTTTTTAGACCATCTAGGATACATTAACCCTAGATGGTCAGATCGCTCCTACTATATACTGCAATACTACAGTATTGCAATATATGGCATTTTTGCACACTATACATTACAATGAGCCACAGGCTCATTGTAATGAATATGCAGAAGCCATGTATCCTCGGGTCAAACGAAGACCCGAGGCTACCATGGCAACCAATCGCCGCCCCCCGATGACGTTCGGGGGCGCGGCGATCGTGACAAATATGGCGGCGCCCGCGCGCCATGAGCCCTCTCCATACATCCCTTATACCTCTGCGCCGTAGAGCTACGGCGCAGAACGTTAAGGGGTTGAAGACCATTTGTGTATCTGTATTCCCAAGTCTGTCCTTGTCCTCTAATCCACCCATACCCCTAATAACTTGGATGGCTTTCCCCTGCACCCGTTCCTTTGATGTCCTTCCTATTCATCGCTGCCTGGAGTTCGGCGCAGTAAGTCTGTAAGAAGCAGATACTTGTTATCAACTTGACAAATGCAAACAGATGCGTCTAGAAGAGATTTGTACCCTGCGCGTATCTGCATCTAAAAGGCAGTAATACGATCGGCCTCTCGCAGTAATTCCTCCGCAGTGTTTGTGCTAAATCTGCCGAGTCACCGCGTGGAAAAGGAACGGAACGCAATCGTCTCTGCTACATATTGAGCTTCCGCCTCAGATAGGACGAGCCAGTCCCCGCGACACATCCACTTCTAAATCTGCGCTTTATGATAGACATTAGACGGCCTCATAATAGATGACATCTCCGTTTTATACGTTACACCTTGAAGGAGACAACAGGGTTCTCAATCACCAGATAACCTTGAAACTACTGTGATACCAAATTGCTATCATGAATATTGTACGGGCGCAGATATAACTCAGCAACCTCCCGCTGTGCATACTAATGGAGACGGATAAAACATCCAGGTGAACGCGGCACCTTCCAGCGCACCAACTGCTGAGTCAGCAGAAAAGAGCGACGCTTTATGACACTGAAGTAAATATTCCGCCTTTTATACCATCATCCTCAATCTATTCTATGGAAGTCAAATTAGTTTTGGTGAATAATTTCTAAATGTATCTTTCTACCCCCTGGACTTGGACTTTCCTGATACAGTTCCCTAAATCCAGTGGATATCTGTAAGGATAAAGCCTAGATTTCGGGATCTCTGGCCCATTGAGTGGTAAATCTGGGGTCCTACGGGAGGATGATGCAGGTGACCAGATAAAACTGCTAAACTGAACAGACCCTGAGTATATCTGACTACATGGCTGCCATCCATTGGCTTATTGAAGACACTAGACTAGTTAGTGACTATATTACTACCCATCAGTCCTCACACTAGACTAGTTAGTGACTATACTACTTCCCATCAGTCCGCACAGTAGACTTGTTAATGACTATACTGCTCACTATAAGACTGCACTGTAGACTAGTTGCATAGCTCCCAACCATCCCAGATTGGCAGGGACAACCCCATTTTTGGGGCGTCACGGGCAGCTGGGAGATTGTCACAGAAGCCACATAGTAAATACTTTCAAAGTCAGAACTCATAGTACTGAATGGCTTCTACAGACATCAGGCAGGGAATCCTTTTGAGAGAAGTGGTGGGTTAGCAGAGAGCAGGGACTTTGTCATCAGGTTCAGATCACCATCTGTCCATATATGGTGTGTACCTAGGGATTCCCCCAGACACAAGGTTCAATTAAATACATTTTTGCCCAGCCCGGGATTCAAACCCCAGACCCCCTGCAGTCCAACTGCCATAGAGACACAGCACAGCACAGCTTTGAACTCAGTGATTATCTGGCTGAGGAGACACAGCACAGCACAGCTTTGAACTCAGTGATTATCTGGCTGAGGATATTTGGTAACTAAGAGCTGTTACCTGTTACTGTTACCCTTAGACACAGACTTAATGCACTGATATATAGAGAGGGATCTTCTCAGAGATTAATGCACTGATATATAGAGAGGGATCTTCTCAGAGATTATTATTGGAATTATTGATACAATTATTATTTTTTATAAATGTTATTATTTGTATTATTATGGAGACAATTATTAATAATAGTAAAAATAATAATAATCTCTGAGAAGATCCCTCTCTATATATCAGTGCATTAAGTCTGTGTCACAGGGTAACAGTAACAGGTAACAGCTCTTAGTTACCAAATATCCTCAGCCAGATAATCACTGAGTTCATAGCTCAGTGGTTAGAGTCTCTGGGGCACATTTACTTACCCGGTCCATTCACGTTCTAGCGGCGGCTTCTCTGACGAGCGTTCGGGTCTTCCGGCGATTCATGAAGGTCCTGCGCCCGATGTCCACCAGGTGGCGCTGCTGCGCCGAAGTCTGCCGAAGTCTGCCAAGGTGCCCCGGAGTTCAACGTCTTCATCGTGGTACATGTGAGTATGGCCCGTGCGACCAATTTATTTTTTTTAAATGCCGCGATTTTTCCGAATTCGTCGGGTTTTAGTCTGGCCACGCCCCCCGATTCCCGTCGCGTGCATGCCAGCGCCGATGCGCCACAATCCGATAGCGTGCGCCAAAATCCCGGGGCAATTCAGGGGAAATCGGCGCAAATCGGAATTATTCGGGTAACATGTCGGGAAAACGCGAATCGGGCCCTTAGTAAATAGACACAGCACAGCACAGCTTTGAACTCAGTGATTATCTGGCTGAGGTTATTTGGTAACTAAGAGCTGTTACCTGTTACTGTTACCCTTAGACACAGACTTAATGCACTGATATATAGAGAGGGATCTTCTCAGAGATTATTATTGGAATTATTGATACAATTATTATTTTTTATAAATGTTATTATTTGTATTATTATGGAGACAATTATTAATAATAGTAAAAATAATAATAATCTCTGAGAAGATCCCTCTCTATATATCAGTGTCGGGAAAACGCGAATCGGGCCCTTAGTAAATGACCCCCTCTGTGTCATCATGGCATGTGGTCAATTAAGCTAAAAAAAATTGTATTATTGATTATTTTTATTATACATTATGGTAAAAATTTGGGGCGTGGCCAGGGAGTGATTGGGGGTGTGGCTTAGGGGATCGCCGCTACGCATGCCGCCATTTTGTCCCTCTTTCCTTTCCAGAAATGTTGGGAGGTATGCAGTTGCTGACTATACCGCTCACTATAAGACTGCTCTGTAGACTAGTTGCTGACTATACTATTCACTGGTTAAATGTTGGCACTTGCAGTCGTGTTATTTTAAGACTTCCATAAAGGGCTGAGATCCTGTGAACTTTCCATTATTTTGGGTCCTGGCTGATAATCGGATTTATAAAGAATCCATCTCCGTAACAACAGAGCCAAGTGCAATTATGATCAAACATCTTCTTCCCCGAATTAAACATTTCATGATTTCCCTCCTTTTGAGTATTAATAGAGGATGAGCTCCGGGGCCAAGACTGCAAGACAAGAAAGGTTCTGGAAGAACTCGCAGGGCGTTTGACTCGTGTAGAAGTTTATGAGAACGGCCCCTAACAATCTGACCGATTGTGTCAGCAGGCAATGAGAAGAATGAAAGATGATATAATTCGGCTATTATCCCACAATTATTCCTCCGGCATTGAGATTATTTAGGAAGGACTCTAGAATTATCCGTGACATTGAAGAAAAACGTGGTGATTACCGTCTGCCATATTTGTCGCTATTGAAAAAGAACAAGAGGATCTAAGTAGGATAATTGATTGTCATTTACAAAGGCAAAGAACATTGGCGTTATCAGAGCGGCTGCCATACATATATCCATAGATCCGGGGACAGGAGGAGCCAACATCGCTCCTACGCTCTCGTTTCTGTGTTAATTTATAGATTTTCCCTTATATTGTAAATAATATGTGTTGCTATTTGGGTCTATTCTGCTCGATTGGGGAACAGAAAGAAAGGGAATAAAAGAGAATGTTACATAAAAGTGCTTCAAATAAAATACATTGGATGGTAACGGCCGGCGCGGTGCCTCTCGGATGAGAGCTTCTTCAGGTACACAGAATATTCTTTAGTCGTGATTGTAGAATACATAGTAAAGGTCAATTTTCAGGGTTGTAAACTAAGTGTCCCCATGACAAGACTTCCTGCCCAATTGTTTGGAAAGATCAGACACACTTATGTGATAGTCGCACTCGTTTTCACAAGGCTGTGATATTGGGGGGGGTGTGGCCTGACTATGGAGGAGACAGGACGCATGTTGGCGTCGCTCCTGCTCCTACCCGTGGCACATTATGTGTTACACACTATATCCAGCTTCCTCCTATCACACAAATGGGGGCGAACGCCAAAACCCCCTACGTGCCTCTTATTCGCTCCTCTGCCCAATCCTCCACATGGGGCTTGACTTGGTTTCCCCTGGCGGCCATATGCAGGAAGCGGGAAAGGATGCTACCCCTCCTCCACATAAAGAACCGGCTCCCACGTCTGTGTCCCCTGCTGCTACCAACCTAAAGGATACACCTGGCCCCTCTGCCGACGTGCATGGTGCGGCTCCCCCTTTGGCTGCTCTGAAGCCTCTGCAAATCATTGGGCCGGAGAAGACATCAGAGACACGTTCTCACGACCTCCCAGACACCAGGGATGTGTCCACCTCGGCTGCCCCACATCGGAATCCCTTGAGGTTGACTACCGCCACCCTGATGGGCGCACCTGAGTCCTTGGGTGCAGCCAAACATGTGCAAAAGATGGCGGCAGCGCCTGAGCTTCAAGAGGCACCAGCACTAAAACCTACTTCCAGCATCCTGAGCACTGGACAACACAAACACCCGTGAGGCTCCCTGCAGTAGGTGCCTCTCTCTCCCCACCGGGTCTTAGCCACTAGGTACAATCATAGACTTGTGCACCCCTGGGCTATGGGAGGTTGACCCTCCCTATCTCCCTTACTACACACCCTTAGTGCACAGTACCACACCATGGACCACTCCTCCCCTAGTGATGAATAGCCCCCTGCAGACCTCACCACAAGGCACAGCCGTTGCTGGGCATTGCTTCAGTACTGGATGTTGTACCTTGCTAGTTGCCATGTACTGCTGCAATATCCTCACTATAATAGTGCGCCTTCTGGGCTGAGAGCGACTTTACACAACAGAGGCCAAACCCCTCAGATCAATTGGACACATCTCACCTACCTGCACAGTCTTGCTCACTTGTGGCTGGAACCGGGAGAAGATTGGCCACCAACCCCATCAGCTCATACACCAGCAGTCTCCCGTCTCTCCTAGCCATCATTTTACAGATAGTTGCGCCCTATCTGCTGTGTCATATGAAACTCACCATGCCTCGGTGTCACAGGAATTCAGAGCACTGGCAGAGCTTTGCACTCTGTCACCTCCGGTCCATTCCTACTAGAGAGGACATGGAGGGCTATGTCTCCAGGCTGGAGCAGTCATATACTGCAGAGATGAATAGGTTATGAGATAATGTTAGAGGGACGGTTGTCCACCACAGAAGAAGTGCAGAATAGCCTGCATGACCACTTATCTACTCTTACTTACCAATTGCAATACTTGGCGCAACCATCTGCTCAAGTTCCCCCTACAGATGTGATCTGTAAAGTCCATTGCTACCAGCTAAAAGACTCCATCATTGCTAAAGCTCGCACAGCTGGGGACACTGTGTATCAAGGTGCCCATCTGCAATTGTGATTTATCTTGCATGACTCTCAAGAAACTAGATAAATTAGCCCTCACTAAATAAGCATATTTTTAAAAACTGCTATTATACAGCAGTACAACTATCCCTATATTGTTCCTCCCCATGCCTGTGAAGTCTCAAAGTTGACTCCCCATCTAAGCATATTCATGTTCTTCTAGTTCAGCTTCCTGATTGAAAAGGGGCCTGCTTTCTCTTCAGCTGAGTGAACTCAGCTCAGCTACCTCATTCCCTCTCACTTAGAAATAAGGCAGATGTTGGCTGCGTGACTCACTGAAGCGAAATCAGCTCCTCATTCTCCCTTTTCACAGGAATTCTCTTCAACGAGTTATATAGCCAGTGTATTTCTCTCATTCGTGAGGGAAAAGGGAATGAACTTGAGGCACAACTAAGCGGGAAGGAATATGCCAGACTCACCTCAAAAGAAATATGATAATCAGACTCACATGGGGTCGTTTACATAAATGGTGAGTCAACTTTATGAACTGACTGTGAAACTTTATAGGCATGAGGAGGAACAATGTAGGGATAGTTGTACTGCAAGCTTGATAAACGAAGAAGGATTCTGACATTTAATAAAGCCCCATGCCCTGTGTATTACGAGAATTGGACCAGCTGATACTGACGGCTCATCTCAAGGGTAGGCTATCCATATTATAGTCCAGAAAAAAACTGTAACTTCAGAACGGTCTAAACTAAACAAATAGTCACATCAATGATCCACCACCCATCCCGCACTGATCATATGACTACTTCAGCCAATCACTGATCTGCTTCGGCCACATGACCATGTTAAGGATCAATTTGACGTTCTGAGAATCCCATAATAGTATCCAATATTTGTGGATCCAGTCTCTTTCCGATGTGTGTTTTTATATTTTACCTGTATAGAATTCTATTCTATGGAATACGTCAATAAAAAGAATATCATACAATATCAATATCAGGTAAATTTGGTGATTTTACCAGTTGTATAAGTCCGTATATGTATTAGGTGTGTGTAAAATTTTTATTTTACAAGAATTTTCTTTTACTGATTTTAATAAAACAATAGATTTTTGCTGTGAAGTATTGTTATATGTTTAATGAAAACGTTTTTTATTTTGTTATATGCTTGTTGAATTCTGAAACTAAGAGGACTTTTGACTATGGAAGAAGCTGATCAAAGTCCACTCCTCTGCACCAAGAAATGCCAAACTCCCTGGGCCAATGTTTACATATGCCACGAGTGATTTTTGATACTATCTACTCCAGGGAAAACAGAGTCTTTGTTTCTGCGATGCCCATGTAATAATTTACTCACCAATGAACTATGTACATTACTTCTGGTCCTGTCCCACTGAAAGTTTCTGTATAATCCTTTGTGATGCAAATAATGTATCTCACATCTGCCTAGCCTTGCATAGCATCAGTTCTACAGAGAGAGAGATATTAGAACATACTGGGTGTCATTTACTTACCCGGTCCTGTCGAGATCTAGCGGCTCATTCTCAGACGAGGATTCGGGTCTTCCGGTGTGCGCCTGATGTCCACCAGGTGTCTCTGCTGCGCCGAGGTCCGCCGAGGTTCACTGGAGTTCACCAACCTAGCCCTGGTGTACGTGAGTGATAGATTTTGCGACACAATTCGTTTTTCAAATTCTGCGTTTTTTCCGAATCCGTCGGGTTTTCCGATGGCCACACCACCGATTTCCGTTGCATGCAACCTGGCGCCGATGCGGCGAAATCCGGCGGATTTCAATGCAAAACGTAAAAATTCGGGGTACCCGACGAAAATGCGGCCGCGGAGCCCTTAGTAAATGACCCTCATTTTGTCTTGGTGTGATTTCTTTGAACTCACTCAGTGGATTTTATTAACAATTAGAGAACCTGATGTTGTGTAAACAGGGGCAGGACTCAACAGATTTTTGTTGCTAGTCGCTGTTTGGGGTTCTGTAAGCAGTTGTCTATGATGTCATAACCCATTACCCTTGTATGGTGGATGGCAGCAGTTTAACATTGGGGGCCACCCATTCACCAAGAGCTGAACAGGTGCCATAGGAGCCGAGGCAATGGGAGACAAGGCCAATCAAGGACTATTAACCTTTCAGATGCCGTGGTCTAAAGACACCACTTTCCAGATTCGTTTTAGGCAAGGAGTGAAAAGGATATTACTGATTGTCATTACTCACTACTACACATCAATGTGTTCAGGCAGCTTCCAGCTCCAAATCAATAGGAGGTTATTTTTGCTCCTTTTGGACAAAAATGGTCAATTATTTGTCCAGGTCCTCAGCCTCTGTACACACCGTCATCTGTACAAGAGAAAAAAGAGCACAATCGATGTCCTTGATCAATGTCTCTTACAGACTAAATTCATTAAATCACAGATTTTTTTTTATAGGGTGATGTTTATTTTTTTTTATTTGTATTTCATTTTTATTAATTCTTTGCAGATATTTTCTTCCAGCAAGAAATGAATAATGAATATAATTTCACACCCAATTTGTAGATTGATAAGGAGATGCAGAATGCTAGAGAGGAGCTTCTTCGTCTGTGACCCTCTGTCAACACTTCCTGTGGTCTGGCACTTAGTAACCAATCAGAATCAAGATTACATTTTCTGTTACAATAAAAGCTCTTTGCTGATTCACCAAGATATCCAGGACTAATAAGAGACATTTATATTTTGCAATGTATGATGACAATTGAATTCTTCCATTATGTGGCAACTACGGGATTACAGTAATAAACTATGCGGCTCTCTAAAGGAAATCTACCATCATAATAAACCAGGGGAACTTACTTATAGATCCAGGCACCAGGACTGTGGTAATCATCTTATATTTGTTATCAATGGCCTCCTTCCTTCTAACATCAACTTTTAAAATTATGCTTACTAGCCAGAAGGGGGTTACCATACTATAGCTTCAGTGGCTGTTACACTGTGCAGATGCATCCCCCTCCAATGTAGGAAATTATTGTAGTCAGATGTAAAGGTAAGTGCTGAAAGAAAAGAGGGAGGGGAGACAGTGTAACAGCCTGAGAAGCTGCAGCACTGAGGGGCTCTGGAAACACCCAAGCATAATTTTAAAAGTTGATTTTAGAAGGAAGGAGTCCATGGATAACAGATGGATTTTAATGGGAGATTATCTTTAACCCCTTCTCGACATTTACTGCATGGCGGGAGGTGTGTTCCCGCAATATGCAGTAATATTACATCAAACTTCTGGCCCCGGCTCCTGAACGGAGCCGGGGCCAGAAGCTGCGGGTGTCGGCTATATATATAACCCTCCTCTAATCGGAGGGTTTCTCGCTGACTGCGGCGTGCCAGGGGCATTTAACTGGATTCGGACCCCCCCGCGGCGCTTACCGGGGG
>WNYA01003539.1:0-24572 GCA_019512145.1 Engystomops pustulosus
CTAATAGAACACCCTAACGCTTTCCCTGACCAGCAGCAGCTCTCTCCCTAGCGGCATCCAGACACAGAATGATCCGAGCAGCGCGGGCAGCGGCTAGTCTATCCCAGGGTCACCTGATCTGGCCAGCCAACCACTGCTATCGACGTGTAAGGGTACCACGTCATGCTGGGTGGAGTGCAGAGTCTCCTGGCTTGTGATTGGCTCTGTTTCTGGCCGCCAAAAAGCAAAACGGCGGGAGATGCCATTTTCTCGAGCGGGCGAAGTATTCGTCCGAGCAACGAGCAGTTTCGAGTACGCTAATGCTCGAACGAGCATCAAGCTCGGACGAGTATGTTCGCTCATCTCTAATCAGGTTGTATTTATGCTCATAGGTGGCCAGAATTATAATCGGGATTACAATAATAATGTCCAAAGAATGTCCATGTTATGTGAAGTATCTGAGGGTTGACTACGTTGAGGTTATTACCATGTTATGGAAGCATTGTCATCACCCAGAGCAAAAATCGCTCTGTATCTGTATCTATATCGTTGTGACCTCGGCTAGTTTTTGACATTGACTCTTTGCTTACTGACTTTGTTATTGACGTACCCTCTCATTGTGACTCCGGCTAGTTTACCATTCTTTTGTGTTTTATGTTTGTCAGTCTGTTTGTGTTTCCCTTCCCACACTTATCCAGTGTATTTCGAGTCTTCAAGTAGTCGCCCCACGGTTTAGCGTGGGGGGGGCTATAGGAAGGGACAGAGGTTGGGGCAAGCTCAGGGCACACTAGGGGCTATAGGAAGGGACAGAGGTTGGGGCAAGCTCAGGGCACACTATCCCCTGTCTTCTGTGTTACCCAACCCTACCAAGATTATTATACAGAGCAACTAATAGCCACCCTCCAATGATGTCACAGGGGAGGGGCCATCCAGGATGGCAGTGCCCATAGGTAGAAATGTTTGGTGCTGTGGTCTGGTTAGACCATGGCAATCAACAGGTAAATTGCTGCTATCAGCAACGACCACAACAGTAACAGACAGGCATTATGTAGCTAACACCCGCTGTGTATGGAGAGAGCTCAACATGTAAGCGCTCTCCATACACTACTTGCAGCACCAGAATATTATAGTACATCCTGGTGTGAGTTTGGGTTAAAAAGTTTGTGTAAATTCTATTCATGGAATGGGCAATGGCGAGGTAGTGCTTGCGAATACGTCCCACCTGTAGGTAACACCACATTACACTACATGGTCCTTATAGGATCAAGGGGAAATTGCAGTGGTTAATCCTGCCTGGCAAGGCAGAGGTTAAGTATTTTGTATAATGCAAGATGCTATTGACCAATGTCTGTGTTACATCCTGTCTTTGTGCACTGAGAGGTAATTGGAGGAGCAGCCACCACCTGACCAAGGGAAGGTAATAAAACCTCTGGCCAGGAACGTTCTAGAGGTCTTAGAGAGAAGTCTCTCTCAGGAGAGAGAGGAGACCGGTCCTAGTCAGGCCCTCTGGGTCTGCAGGACGCAAGCAGAGAGTAGTTAGCTGAGCAGCAGCTCAGAGTCTCTAGCATACCAGACCAGTGCAGGAAGAGCCTAGCCCCTGCCTGAAGTGGAGCAATAAGACTAGAGTTAGTGTAGTGAGGAAAAGGGGTATCATTCCTACCTTCAAGGGTGATACCTGAAGAGATCCAGGACCGAGCTGAAGCCTCCTCTAAGGACACAGCTGCCTCCCAGCCTGCCCTATACATCCAGGCTGGTGAAATACATCCTGTGGCTCCCTCCAAATACCTCTCCAGTACTCCACCTGTTAAAGACACGTTTTCTGCAGTTCCTGCCGGTTGCAATAAACGAACTGTAAGTTGTTTTCTTCAACTTCTGTCTCCGTCTGGTCCCTGCTACTACAACTACCATCATCACCGGCACCCTGTCCATCACCCAGAGACTCACACTCGGGACATTAAGGGGTTGCCCCAGGGAGATCCGCTATAGCAGCCGCTCCCTCATCATTTCTTGCCAACACCACCCTGCTGGAGACCTGCCAGGCTGTAGGACAGCCCTCCGGTTCCCCCGTACCAAGCACCGTGACAATAGCGTGCTTAGGCCGCAACCGCCAGCCACTCCGGTACAGCGGGCCCCGGCTGTCTCTAGGCCTCACCTCAAGGGCTAGGCCCCGGTGGGGGATGTTGCAAGTGGCGTCACGAACAGGATATAGACTTCTGTGCCTTATTACGGCATTAAAGACTTTCCTTTATTAAAAGACTGTGCTGCCTAACCCTGCTGCCATCCGGGTTTAGGCCCAAGGACTTGTGTGTTTCTGGAATGAACTGTGTTATACTGCTGCCACGTGCAGTCGAGCGCCGCTCCCGCACTCCAGAGGTTAATCCTGGCAAGAACTGTACCAGCTCTGCTACATCCGGCGCTGCCGCGCCTGAAGATTTTTACCTCAGAAACTGTGGCGCAGCAAATAATTCCAGCCCGCCAAAACCTTCACTGGCGGGAAACCCAGATGACGCATCAAGCTCCACCCACGCGCGAAGGGCGCGAACCCCGCCTCCTGTGGCGCAGGAAAAATTAGAGCCCGCCACAGCTCTTGGCGGGAAGGACTTGGACTCCTCCCACTGGCTCGAGGCGGACTTCCTGCCCTGCCTCAGAGAAGCGCCAGAACTGGAGTGGACTTTGGACAGAGAGGACAACGCCATGTGGGGTCCTCCGCCTTTCCCTCCTGTGGAGCGTCCGGACCGTGACAATAGCGTGCTTAGGCCGCAACCGCCAGCCACTCCGGTACCGCGGGCCCCGGCTGTCTCCAGGCCTCACCTCAAGGGCTAGGCCCCGGTGGGGGATGTTGCAAGTGGCGTCACGAACAGGATATAGACTTCTGTGCCTTATTACGGCATTAAAGACTTTCCTTTATTAAAAGACTGTGCTGCCTAACCCTGCTGCCATCCGGGTTTAGGCCCCAAGGACTTGTGTGTTTCTGGAATGAACTGTGTTATACTGCTGCCACGTGCGGTCGAGCGCCGCTCCCGCACTCCAGAGGTTAATCCTGGCAAGAACTGTACCAGCTCTGCTACATCCGGCGCTGCCGCGCCTAAAGATTTTTACCTCAGAAACTGTGGCGCAGCAAACAATTCAAGCCCGCCAAAACCTTCACTGGCGGGAAACCCAGATGACGCATCAAGCTCCACCCACGCGCGAAGGGCGCGAACCCCGCCTCCTGTGGCGCAGGAAAAATTAGAGCCCGCCACAGCTCTTGGCGGGAAGGACTTGGACTCCTCCCACTGGCTCGAGGCGGACTTCCTGCCCTGCCTCAGAGAAGCGCCAGAACTGGAGTGGACTTTGGACAGCGAGGACAACGCCATGTGGGGTCCTCCGCCTTTCCCTCCTGTGGAGCGTCCGGAGTTTTACGAGGTCCTAGAGACTATGGCCGTGACAATAGCGTGCTTAGGCCGCAACCGCCAGCCACTCCGGTACAGCGGGCCCCGGCTGTCTCCAGGCCTCACCTCAAGGGCTAGGCCCCGGTGGGGGATGTTGCAAGTGGCGTCACGAATCACAGGATATAGACTTCTGTGCCTTATTACGGCATTAAAGACTTTCCTTTATTAAAAGACTGTGCTGCCTAACCCTGCTGCCATCCGGGTTTAGGCCCAAGGACTTGTGTGTTTCTGGAATGAACTGTGTTATACTGCTGCCACGTGCTGTCGAGCGCCGCTCCCGCACTCCAGAGGTTAATCCTGGCAAGAACTGTACCAGCTCTGCTACATCCGGCGCTGCCGCGCCTAAAGATTTTTACCTCAGAAACTGTGGCGCAGCAAATAATTCCAGCCCGCCAAAACCTTCACTGGCGGGAAACCCAGATGACGCATCAAGCTCCACCCACGCGCGAAGGGCGCGAACCCCGCCTCCTGTGGCGCAGGAAAAATTAGAGCCCGCCACAGCTCTTGGCGGGAAGGACTCGGACTCCTCCCACTGGCTCGAGGCGGACTTCCTGCCCTGCCTCAGAGAAGCGCCAGAACTGGAGTGGACTTTGGACAGCGAGGACAACGCCATGTGGGGTCCTCGCCTTTCCCTCCTGTGGAGCGTCCGGAGTTTTATGAGGTCCTAGAGCAGTGATGGCTAACCTATGGCACTGGTGCCAGAGGTGGCACTCGGAGCCCTTCCTGTGGGCACTCAGGCCATCACCAGAGATGACTCCAGGTATCTTCCTGCAGTCCCAGACAGCCCAGGACTTGCTGTGCACAGAGCTATTTTAAAGTGACAGCTGTACCTGGGACTATTTTCTGCTTTATTGGTGTCCTCAGGTGCTGGTATTAATGAAAACTGTGACAGAGAAGGGAGTATAAATCACACATTACATTTCTGTGTTGGCACATTGTGATAAATTAGTGGGTCTTTGTTGTAGTTTGGGCACTCGGTCTCTAAAAGGTTCGCCATCACTGTCCTAGAGACTATGGTGGTGGTCTCTGCGCAGCCCGTCCGAAGACCTTCCGCTGGACATCGGCTGCACCGAGGATTGACTCGGGCCTTCGTCACCAGGACATGCTACCAAACGGTGACGCAGTACCAAATCCCACCCGGGCGGTTCCTCGTCCCTATCCCGGCTACCATCCCGGTACCGCGGGTCCACGTGGAGGCGCCATGTGGGGAGGCCCCGACTCCTGCTGAGCCAACGCCTGGGCCTAGTGTTGCCGCTCCACCTGCTCCGAGGCCTACTACTCCTGCTGCGCGGCCTGCTAGCCCCGCTGTGGTGGTTCCTGACCCTCCGGTGGTTCCTGCTCCTGTTCCGGCACCTACCTGTCGTCCAAGGAGATCCGAGCCTGAACCGGAGCCACGAGCCCCAGCACTGAAACCTCCGCAGCCTCAAGGCCGAGGTGAGGCCGCCCGCCGGCGACTCCGAGACGCTGTCTCGGACCAGCGACGCCGAGAGAAGGAGGCCCAGCGGTATATGGCCGGCCGATCTACAGCTGGAGCTTGGGTCGAGAAGAATCGCACCACCGGCATGGTCCGGTTCTTCGACAAGCGGAAGGGCTATGGCTTCGCCACCCAGGACTACACCGGACGGGAAGTATTTATACCCCGCCGGTCCGTCAAGAGGCCTGATCTGCCGGAGAGCCAGCACAACCTGAAGCCAGGCGAGTGCATTGAGTTCTCCCTGCAAGAGGGGCCCCGAGGACCTTGGGCGGCTGGTGTGATCCGGATCCCCGACTCCGATGAGGACCGTTACTTCCCGCATGACGACTGGTATGAGGACGACGAGTGGCCGGAATCTCCGAACACTTCTTCTTCCTCGGCTGCAAGTCCCCGGGCGGTGACCCACGTGAATGCCCCATCCACAGTAATTGTGAGTACGGGTCCCATTGCCATCCATGGGCCGGGCATGATACAGGGCGCCACCCCCACCGGTTCCCCTGCCGGGAGCATTGCCAGGTCCCGCGGCTCTAAAAGGGGAGATCTGACCGTTTGTTGTACTTAGGGGGTGACCAGATGACGTGGGTGCAACTCATCCACCAGGGCTAACACACGGGAGAAGGGGGGAACTTTCCATATCAAAGGTCGGTCCCCTCCTCTGGTTGCGACATCTGCCTGGTAAGAAGTGCACCCACCCCTTGCCAAGCGGGGGTAAGGTTCGGTGTTTGCAAACGTGTCATTAGCTACCTGGTGAGATTGATCAAATCATTAGGTCTTTCCCAATGATCTGTCTCTGTCAGTCTGTAGCTGCCACACCCTCGCCGAGTTGACAACTGGCGCCCGGAGTGCTTGGCCCGACTACGCGCCCTCGCCTCGTCCCCCCCGCACAGCAGGGGGACATTGCAGTGGTTAATGTCTGCTGCTTGCCCGCGCCAGCAGCAGAAGTTTAACTCTGGTAGGAGTAAGAGGCTAGTGCTCCCACCCCATTCAGTGTTGCCATACCTGTTCGGTGAGCTGGCGACTGTAATTGGAGGCGCAGCCACAACATGACAAGGGAGATCATAACAGCCACCTGGCCAAGCATCTCTAGAGAGCAGTTAGCTGAGCAGTATTAGCTCCGCGCGCAGACTGGCTTCTCTCCAGCTGCGCTCTTAGTGAGTTGTGTCAGCTAGCAGACACAGACCAGAGCGGAAGAGCCTAGCCGCCTGCTGCAGTGGCGCTAATAGCTAGGGGTAGTTGAGGAATAGGGGTTTCATGTATAATCCTAGCCTTATCCAGGGTGGTAACTCTGACGAATATCCGGACAAGCTGAAGCATTCCATCCAGGACAACAGCTTACCTCCCATCCTGCCATTGCTCAGGTGGGTTGATCTACAATCCTGTGGAGCTCACACTCAAATAACCTAGTCCAGTTACTGCACACCATTTAGTTTTAACGGGCACGGTGATGATGTTCCTGTCGGTTCCCGAAGTAAACGATACTGTAAGGTTGTTTCTGTTCACCTCTGCCTCCGTCTGGTCAGCTGCATACTTACAAGCTTGCCAGTCACACAGGGCACCCTGTCCCACACACAGAGACTCATCCTCTAGACACCACAGGGGTTGCCCCAGGGAGCTCCGCTATCGCAGCTCTCCCTCATCCTTTCGTGCAACACCCCCGCTGGAGACCTGCCAGGCTGTAGGACAGCCCTCCGGTTCCCCATAGGCCCGTGACGCGCAAGGCATGCCTAGGCCGCCACCGCCAGCACTCAGGTAACTGAGGGGCCCCCAGGCGTTCGAGGCCGGCCGAAAAGGGCGTATGGGCCCGGGTGGGGGATGCTTGCCCGTGTGTCATGAAGCGGTCTATACTTCTGTGCCTTCTTCTGGGACATAAAAGGACTTTCCTTTATTAAACGACTGTGCATATACCCTTCGCGCCATAGGGTTTAGGCCACAATTGATTGTGTTGTGTTCGGATTGACCTCTGTTAAGCGCAAGCGTGTCGAGAGCGCTCCAGCCCTCAAGAAGGTTAGGTCCTGGCAAGCACTGTGGTCAGGTGCATACATACGACGCTCGCGTGCGCGCGACTGAAGAAGCTTTACATAGGGCACCTGTGGCGCAAGGCAAGGTATAAAGTGTCCAGTGCCCGCCAAAACCTCACGGCGGGGAAACGCAGGGACCACACACAAGCTCACCCCTGGCGGCTGACGAGCGGCGAACCCGCTCCTGTGGCGAGGGAAAATTAGAGCGACCGCACAGCTCTGGCGGGAAGGATTGGACTCCTCCCTCTGGCGAGCGACGGACTTCCGACCCGGCCTCACGACAACCGGCCAGACTCGGTGATGGATTTTGAGACAGTGGGGTCAGCTCATGTGGGGTCCGCTCCGCCATTCACCCTTCTGTGGAGCGTCCGAGGTATTTGAAGGTTTGGAGGACCATGAGTGGTGGGTCTCTGCGGAGCGCGAGTTCGGAGGGGCGCATTTGCGAGGCACCGGCTGATTCAGAGACTGACCGAAGCATTCCGTCACAGGAGGAGGATTGTCCAGAACATTTTAGGTGACGTGAAGTACCAAATTACCAACACGGAGGGTTCCCCTCGTTTGCCATATCCCGGTTCCCATGCAGTACAGGCCGGGCGCACGTGATGAAGGCGCCGACGTGGGGAGAGAGAAGAGGGACAGCCGAGACTCCTGTTGAGGACAAGGGGCGCTGGGCTACTGCTGCCGGCCACCTGACTCCGAGGCATAGTGTCCCTATGGAATCGGCTGCAGTCATCGGCACCTGATGTAGACGGTCCTGATTCCTCCGGCTGCTCCTGCTCTTGTGCCGCACCTGCCCCAGACCACCACGGAGATCCGAGCCTGACACCTGAGCAGAGCCCAAGCCCGGCACCTCCGCAAGCCTCGAGGCCGAGAGGTCGAGGGCGTTTGCCATGAGAATTCCGAGACACTGTCTCGAGGCAGCGACGCTAGGAGCCGGAGGCCCGAACGCGACCTGGGGAGAGCAGGGCAGGTTCGCAGCGGAGCCTCGGGGTGTCGAGAGAGAGGCCGCCCTACCGCGGAATGGTACTGGGTTGCTCGACAATGGGCCAACGTGTCTTATTGTTGCGACCCAAGGCACACGGACGGGAGAGGTAATTTAGAGTCTCCGCGGGTCTGACTGTCACGAGGCTGGCTGACTTGCCACGAGAGTCTGCTGGCACTTGGAAGCCAGGCTGAGTGCATCGAGTTCTCCCGAGCAGAGCTGGTGGGCCCCGAGGACCATGGGGGCTGGAGTGAATGCCGGATCACCCGGAATCAGATTGATGGTCGCTCTCCACCGTCGACGAGTGTCTGTGAGGACGTCAGAGGGGGCAGGAATACCGGGCACGGCCGCCCACTCTTCTTCTCTGGCGCGAGTCGGGGCGGCGGGATGGACGAGCACAGAAATGTGCCATCACAGGTAATTGTGGGTCGGAGTCCATTGCACCTCCATGGGCGGGGCATGCTCCAGGGCGCCACCACCCACCGTTCACAGCTGCGCAGGGAGCGAATGCAGGTCCCGCGACTCTATTCGGTTGTGAACCGATGATCAATCCCGGCGGTAGTGAACACCTTGGCGGGGAGGTTGCCACGAGGGGGCCCACTTCTCCGCTTGCCGGTTGACACAGCGTGGTGAGACCCGGGCCCCAGAAGAACCGGGCTGGCGCAGAAGTCACGCTGGACGGCGCTGCCAGCAGGTCCTATTTAGTCTTTCTTGGACCCTCCGTGGTCCTGGCTCAGTTGGACCCACGGCTGGAACTAGCCGACACCCCGGGCGACAGGCTCCTCCCTGAAGGTCCCGGAGGATGTTTGCTGCACCTGCGAAGTCCCGCACTGCCACGGGTGTCCCAGGCCCGGATCCTCCCGCGAGGGATGACAAGAATTCTCACTACTGACTGTGCTCCTGGTGCCTGCTGAAGCCAGCCGATCTGACTAGACCACCCTGTGTAGGGCTGAGCCCCTATCCAGGGTACTATGTCCCCCAATGTTCGTACAAACTTTCTTTCTGCCTGTCTCCCCAAGAGCCAGAAACTGTCCTGAGACTCTTACCTTATTTATCTCCGTCCAGAGATTCCACTGTCTGTGCTATGAGAGCACCCTTACTTGCAGCAGCAGAGATTCTTTTCAAAGGACTCGTCCCCTCGCCCGATAAGCGGAGACCCTTTCTTCTTAGTGCCCTTTTCCCACTTTCAAGGGCTGTACCCGCAGATGGACTTGTGTCTTACGCCCTTGTGTGCGCTATGTTGCCACCTCCCGGTCCCGTATGCCTGTAATTATACATTTGCCACTATCATGCCTTCCTTTAGGTCTGGCCATTCGCCTGAATCTTCTTAGCCTATTCCGCTTTCCTCGTATCAGTAGCGAGCCCTTTTCTTCCTGCTCCCTGGTCGGCCCTCCTCTGTAACCGTTTGCTTCCCGTTCAACGATGTGTACCCCTTGGGCTCCTAAGCCCCTGAATAAGTTATGTTCCCAGAAATGTTTTGCACACTGTCATCTATGCCGTAGTAGTGCGGTAATTAACCCTTTCATGGCTTTCCAGAGTAGATGTAGTGTGGGCGCATGTGTCGGCCCGTGCATTTTTGTGTATCCAGCACTGCCGCTACCTTCGTCCCCAACCCGAAGGTTGCGCCATGGGCGGTTTAGTCCGTCCAACGGCGCGCGGTCCTGAGGGGCCCGGGGGTGTTCCCGAGCTCGCCCTGGCTGCCCCTGATCCTCTGGGTCGGCTGTCCGTCAGGAGGTCTCGTGTCGCTCGCTACGCACATGCCGATATACACACTATATACGTGCCGCCGCAGTGGCGACGGTTGCTATATCCCAAATCTTCCGGCCTTGGTGCCAGGAGTGGCTTACCGGACATGACACCACACCTTTCCTACTGTCAGTTCGGTGTAATGGCGTCCGGACCCAACCGGCAAGCACTTCCGGTTTTGGCTAGTCCGACACCAACCCCGGGCCGGTCTCCAGGGAACCCTGGGCGGTTTGTCGCACAACATCACATAGCTGCACTTCCCCGAAGTGCCCGTGATCACCACCTTTTGCCCAGAAATCACTGGTGTCGAGCCATTCGCGAAGGGCGCTCTTTTCAATTGCCCCAGGGGGGTTTGCAACCACCTCCGCCGATGCCATGGAGACTAAGCAGCCCAGAGCATGTCAGACACATACACAGGGGACATTGGCGTCAGTGGTTAGTCTGCTGGCCAAGGCAGAAGTTAATCTGTGTATGATTACAGAGTCTCGTATCCGAATGACTGGTACATCCATGGTCGTATGTGAGGCTGAGAGATTGTGTAATGGAGGAGGAAGCGGAGCAGCCACACCGACCCTAAGGGGGGAAGATAATAAAACCCCTGGCAGGAATGTTCTAGGAAGAGCAGTTAGTCTGAGCAGGAGCTAGAATGAGACTGGAGTCTCTCCAGTACGACTTTCGAGTCGGTACAGCTAGCCCACCAGACGAGGATTGAGATATCTTTTTTTTTTGATTGATGATTTATTGATGAGATTATTGCACATATGAAGGAAGAGACAAGAAGGGATTGGAGATTCATAAGAGCGCAGGAAGAGCTACGCCCCTGCCTGAAGTGGAGCTATAATAGCTCGGTCGTGGGGAAAGGGGTATCATCCTACCTCAGGGTGAGGTACTGTACGATTATCCAGGATTTCAATGCTAGAGCGTCATTCCAGGGACCCAGCTCCCTCCCGATTACTGCCATGCATCCCGGGTTGATCTAATCTCTGTGGCATCATCAATACCATCGCCGTACTCCACATCTTGTAAAGACACGTTGCGCTGTTCTGTCGGTTTTTTACAATAAAGCACGGTTACGTATGTCTCTGTTCAAACTCACGCTCGTCCGTATACAGGGTCTCTATCGCTATACAGCTGCCCTATACACAAGGCACGCATGTCCACCACACAGAGACTCATCCGTTAGACACAACAAGGGGTTGATGCCCCCGGGTGTGAGTCACCGCTCAGTACGAAGCCTCTCCCTCATCATTTCTTGCCCAACACCGACCCTGCTGCGGGGATCCGGCCAGTGCATGTAGGAACGCCTCTCCGGTTACCCCTACCAAGCACCGTGACGATAGGTGCCTAGGGTGCCGGCCCCCGCCCGCCACTCAGTACTGCGGGCCCCGCTATGGATCAGGCACCGGAAGACAACGTGTCGGCCCGGTGGGGATGTTGCAGTGGTTGTCTGCACAGGATATATACTTCTGTGCCTTATTCTGGCACTAAAGAACTTTCCTTTATTTAAACGACGGTGCTGCCTCACCTGCTGCCATCGGTTAGGCCCAAGTTTGTGTGAATGTGTGTTTTCTGGATGAACTCTGTTAATGCGGCCGACGCGCTGCGAGGACCGCTCCGCACTCAAGCGGTTACCTTGCAAGAACTGTGTCCGCTCTGCCTACATCAGGCGCTGCAGCGAATGGAGAATTGAACTCCGAAACGTGTGGCGCAGCAAGTAATTATCCCGTCCCGCCAAAACCTTCACTGGCGGGCACCCCCGACAAAAGCAACAAAGCTCCACCCTATGCCGAGGCAGCGACAGCGCCTCTGTGGCGCAGGAGGAAAAAGTAGAGCCGCCACGGCTCTTGGCGGGAAGGACTGTGGACTCCTCCCCTGCTGGCGCGAAGCGGACTCCTGGCTCCGCTCAAACGAAAAGCCAGAACTCGTGCGGATCTTGGACAGTGAGGTCAGCTCATGTGGACGAGGTCCTCCGCCATTCCTCTCTGTGGAGCGCGTCCCGAGTTTTTCGAAAAGGGTGTTGGAGACAATGGGTGGTGATGTTGCTGAGCAAGCCGGTTCGGAGGCGCCATTTGCTGGGCACCGGATGCATCGAGGACTGACGAAAGCATTCGTCACCAGGAGAGAATGTCCAAACGGTGACGTTAAGAAAGACCGCCATGTACCACACCGGCGGGTATCCTCGGACGTCTACCGTGTTTACGAATTGCCCGGTACCGCGTGCCACGGGAACGGCGCCACGTGGGAGAGGCCCCTGACTCTGTGAGCCAGCGCTGGTGTACTGTGCCCGGTGGCCACGTGTCTACCGAGGCTACTGTACCCTGCTGCGCGCACATGCTCGCCCTTGCTGTGCCGGTTCCTGATGCCTCCGCTGACTCTGCTCTATGTCCGGCGCCTGCCGACACGCCAGGAGTATGAGATACCGAAGCCGGCACCGGAGCCGCGAGCAGCAGCCCACCGGCATACTCTCGCGCTGTCCTCGACTCCAAGGAGATCCGAGCCTGAACCGGAGCCACGAGCCCCAGCACCGAAACCTCCGCAGCCTCAAGGCCGAGGTGAGGCCGCCCGCCGGCGACTCCGAGACGCTGTCTCGGACCAGCGACGCCGAGAGAAGGAGGCCCAGCGGTATATGGCCGGCCGATCTACAGCTGGAGCTTGGGTCGAGAAGAATCGCACCACCGGCATGGTCCGGTTCTTCGACAAGCGGAAGGGCTATGGCTTCGCCACCCAGGACTACACCGGACGGGAAGTATTTATACCCCGCCGGTCTGTCAAGAGGCCTGATCTGCCAGAGAGCCTGCACAACCTGAAGCCGGGAGAGTGTATCGAGTTCTCCCTGCAGGAAGGACCTCGAGGACCCTGGGCGGCTGGAGTGATCCGGATCCCCGACTCCGACGAGGACCGTTACTTCCCGCAGGATGACTGGTATGAGGACGACGAGTGGCCGGAGTCTCCGAACACTTCTTCTTCCTCGGCGGCAAGTCCCCGGGCGGTGACCCACGTGAATGCCCCATCCACAGTAATTGTGAGTACGGGTCCCATTGCCATCCATGGGCCGGGCATGATACAGGGCGCCACCCCCACCGGCTCCCCTGCCGGGAGCATTGCCAGGTCCCGCGGCTCTTCTGTGGGAGATGACATCCCGGCTAGCGAACCTTGTCCGGAGGTTCCATCTAGGCCCACATCTCCCCTGACTGGTTACCAATGGGGTGATGACCCGGCCCCGGAAGAACTGGAGCTGGAAGGAGCCGCGGCTCGGCCGCCGGGCTCTGTTTATTTTTTCCTGGACCCCTCTGTGGTCCCTGGCTCAGTTGAGCCCCCGGCTGGAACAGCCGACACCCCGGGCGACGGCGCTCCTCCCCCTGAAGGTCCGGAGGATGTTGCTGCATCTGCAGTACCCACTACTGCCACCGGGTGTCCCCAGCCGGTACCTACTCCCGCTGAGGGTGCACAGGATTCCCTGCAGGAGCTGGATCCTGTCTTTGCTGAACCCAGCGATACTGACTAATCCCTGAAGGGCTGTCGCCCTCTCCAGGTACTATGTCCATTGTAAATATATGTATATTTTTCCACTTTCCCCAAAGAGCCAGAGACTGTCCTGAGACTCTTACCCTTATTTATCTCAGTCAAGAGATTATACATTGTCTTGTGCTATGATAGCACCCCTTCCTCTGCCACAGCAGAGATTTCTTCAAAGGACTCTGTCCCTCTCCAAATAGAGGAGACCCTTTGCTTCTTCATTGCACTTTTCCCCCACATCAAGGGCTGTACCCAGAAGATGGACTTTGTCAGTAGAGACCTTCTGAGAGACTTTTGCCAGATACTCCAGGGAAAAGTTGCTATGTCTATTGACTACTATTTTGCACTTAATGCCTTCCTTTTAGGTACGGACATTCTGCATGCACTTTTTATGCCTTTTCTTTGCAGGAAAAGAGACATTTGCTACCGTGCTACTCTGAGTAGCCTATCTATCTGTAACGTTATGTTATAAGATGTGTACCCATTGGGCTGCTAAGCCAATGTGATTTTGCTAACCTGTTGCACACTGTCATATATGCCAGTAGTATGCATTAATCCTTTCATAGGCTTTTCAGGTTGTAGTGTGGCTGTGTCGGACCGTCTTTTTGTGTAAAACACTGACCGCTACCTGATCCCTCAAACTGAGGTTTGCACGTGAGGGTAGTCCGTAAACTGCGGGTCTTTAGGGGACCGGGGGTGTTACACAGATAGCACCTGGATGCCACTCATACATGGGTAAGGTTGTCAGTCAGGAGGTACTCGTGTCGCATATGCTCATGCAATGCAGATAGACACCATATAATTGCCGCCAGGGAAGAAGCGTTGATCAAACAAATATACAGGCCTTGGTGCAAGGAGTGGATTACAGGACATGACACCACACCTTTCCTACTGTACAGTTCGGTTTAATGGCGTCAGCGACCAACTGTCATACAGCTATATTTTTGTCTTAGTCCGACACCAACCCAGGTGCCTGTTTCCAGGACCATGGGCGGTTTGTCCCTACACCTTACATAGCCTGCACTTCCTCGAAGTGCCCTTAGCCCCCTCTGTGCCCCAAACCATCTGTAGTCGAGCCGAGGGCGGCTCTTTCAATTGCCCCCGGGGTATGCAACACCCTCGCCGATGCAGTGGCGAGGTAGTGCTTGCGAATACGTCCCACCTGTAGGTAACACCACATTACACTACATGGTCCTTATAGGATCAAGGGGAAATTGCAGTGGTTAATCCTGCCTGGCAAGGCAGATGTTAATTTGTGATGTAATTATGTCAACCAATGTCTGTGTTACATCCTGTCTTTGTGCACTGAGAGGTAATTGGAGGAGCAGCCACCACCTGACCAAAGGGAGGTAATAAAACCTCTGGCCAGGAATGTTCTGGAGGATTCCAGTATGAGTTCTTAGAGAGACATCTCTCTCTCAGGAGAGAGACCGGTCCTAGTCAGGCCCTCTGGGTCTGTAGGACACAAGCAGAGAGCAGTTAGCTGAGCAGCAGCTCAGAGACTCTAGCACACCAGACCAGTGCAGGAAGAGCCTAGCCCCTGCCTGAAGTGGAGCAATAAGACTAGAGTTAGTGTAGTGAGGAAAGGGGTATCATCCTACCTTCAAGGGTGATACCTGAAGAGATCCAGGACCGAGCTGAAGCATCCTCTAGGACACAGCTGCCTCCCAGCCTGCCCTATACATCCAGGCTGGTGAAATACATCCTGTGGCTCCCTCCAAATACCTCTCCAGTACTCCACCTGTTAAAGGCACGTTTCTGCAGTTCCTGCCGGTTGCAATAAACGAACTGTAAGTTGTTTTCTTCAACTTCTGCCTCCGTCTGGTCCCTGCTACTACCCCTGCCTTCATCACCGGCACCCTGTCCATCACCCAGAGACTCACACTCGGGACATTAAGGGGTTGCCCCAGGGAGATCCGCTATAGCAGCCGCTCCCTCATCATTTCTTGCCAACACCACCCTGCTGGAGACCTGCCAGGCTGTAGGACAGCCCTCCGGTTCCCCCGTACCAAGCACCGTGACAATAGCGTGCTTAGGCCGCAACCGCCAGCCACTCCGGTACCGCGGGTCCCGGCTGTCTCCAGGCCTCACCTCAAGGGCTAGGCCCCGGTGGGGGATGTTGCAAGTGGCGTCACGAATCACAGGATTTTACTTCTGTGCCTTATTACGGCATTAAAGACTTTCCTTTACTGGAAAAAGACTGTGCTGCCTAACCCTGCTGCCATCCGGGTTTAGGCCCAAGGACTTGTGTGTTTCGGGAATGAACTGTGTTATACTGCTGCCACGTGCTGTCGAGCGCCGCTCCCGCACTCCAGAGGTTAATCCTGGCAAGAACTGTACCAGCTCTGCTACATCCGGCGCTGCCGGGCCTGAAGATTTTTACCTCAGAAACTGTGGCGCAGCAAATAATTCAAGCCCGCCAAAACCTTCACTGGCGGGAAACCCAGATGACGCATCAAGCTCCACCCACGCGCGAAGGGCGCGAACCCCGCCTCCTGTGGCGCAGAAAAAATTAGAGCCCGCCACAGCTCTTGGCGGGAAGGACTTGGACTCCTCCCACTGGCTCGAGGCGGACTTCCTGCCCTGCCTCAGAGAAGCGCCAGAACTGGAGTGGACTTTGGACAGAGAGGACAACGCTATGTGGGGTCCTCCGCCTTTCCCTCCTGTGGAGCGTCCGGAGTTTTATGAGGTCCTAGAGACTATGGTGGTGGTCTCTGCGCAGCCTGTCCGAAGACCCTCCGCTGGACATCGGCTGCACCGAGGATTGACTCGGGCCTTCGTCACCAGGACATGTTACCAAACGGTGACGCAGTACCAAATCCCACCCGGGCGGTTCCTCGTCCCTATCCCGGCTACCATCCCGGTATCGCGGGTCCACGTGGAGGCGCCACGTGGGGAGGCCCCGACTCCTGCTGAGCCAACGCCTGGGCCTAGTGTTGCCGCTCCACCTGCTCCGAGGCCTACTACTCCTGCTGCGCGGCCTGCTAGCCCCGCTGTGGTGGTTCCTGACCCTCCGGTGGTTCCTGCTCCTGTTCCGGCACCTACCTGTCGTCCAAGGAGATCCGAGCCTGAACCGGAGCCACGAGCCCCAGCACCGAAACCTCCGCAGCCTCAAGGCCGAGGTGAGGCCGCCCGCCGGCGACTCCGAGACGCTGTCTCGGACCAGCGACGCCGAGAGAAGGAGGCCCAGCGGTATATGGCCGGCCGATCTACAGCTGGAGCTTGGGTCGAGAAGAATCGCACCACCGGCATGGTCCGGTTCTTCGACAAGCGGAAGGGCTATGGCTTCGCCACCCAGGACTACACCGGACGGGAAGTATTTATACCCCGCCGGTCTGTCAAGAGGCCTGATCTGCCAGAGAGCCTGCACAACCTGAAGCCGGGAGAGTGTATCGAGTTCTCCCTGCAGGAAGGACCTCGAGGACCCTGGGCGGCTGGAGTGATCCGGATCCCCGACTCCGACGAGGACCGTTACTTCCCGCAGGATGACTGGTATGAGGACGACGAGTGGCCGGAGTCTCCGAACACTTCTTCTTCCTCGGCGGCAAGTCCCCGGGCGGTGACCCACGTGAATGCCCCATCCACAGTAATTGTGAGTACGGGTCCCATTGCCATCCATGGGCCGGGCATGATACAGGGCGCCACCCCCACCGGCTCCCCTGCCGGGAGCATTGCCAGGTCCCGCGGCTCTTCTGTGGGAGATGACATCCCGGCTAGCGAACCTTGTCCGGAGGTTCCATCTAGGCCCACATCTCCCCTGACTGGTTACCAATGGGGTGATGACCCGGCCCCGGAAGAACTGGAGCTGGAAGGAGCCGCGGCTCGGCCGCCGGGCTCTGTTTATTTTTTCCTGGACCCCTCTGTGGTCCCTGGCTCAGTTGAGCCCCCGGCTGGAACAGCCGACACCCCGGGCGACGGCGCTCCTCCCCCTGAAGGTCCGGAGGATGTTGCTGCATCTGCAGTACCCACTACTGCCACCGGGTGTCCCCAGCCGGTACCTACTCCCGCTGAGGGTGCACAGGATTCCCTGCAGGAGCTGGATCCTGTCTTTGCTGAACCCAGCGATACTGACTAATCCCTGAAGGGCTGTCGCCCTCTCCAGGTACTATGTCCATTGTAAATATATGTATATTTTTCCACTTTCCCCAAAGAGCCAGAGACTGTCCTGAGACTCTTACCCTTATTTATCTCAGTCAAGAGATTATACATTGTCTTGTGCTATGATAGCACCCCTTCCTCTGCCACAGCAGAGATTTCTTCAAAGGACTCTGTCCCTCTCCAAATAGAGGAGACCCTTTGCTTCTTCATTGCACTTTTCCCCCACATCAAGGGCTGTACCCAGAAGATGGACTTTGTCAGTAGAGACCTTCTGAGAGACTTTTGCCAGATACTCCAGGGAAAAGTTGCTATGTCTATTGACTACTATTTTGCACTTAATGCCTTCCTTTTAGGTACGGACATTCTGCATGCACTTTTTATGCCTTTTCTTTGCAGGAAAAGAGACATTTGCTACCGTGCTACTCTGAGTAGCCTATCTATCTGTAACGTTATGTTATAAGATGTGTACCCATTGGGCTGCTAAGCCAATGTGATTTTGGTATACAGCCTGCAGCCCCTGCCTCCAGTATACAGCCTGCAGCCCCTGCTTCCAGTATACAGCTTGCAGCCACTGCCTCTTGTATACAGGCTGCAGCCCCTGTCCTCCTTAGATAACAGCCAGCAGCCGTCTGGTCTGTCGCACACACCATGATGTCAACCACTTTCTGACATCATAATGGTTGCCAATGTCGCACACATTAGAATGTCAGCGAGCGGCTGATGTCATGATGCCTGCGATAGATTGCGCACTGGCACAGAACCGATGCCAGACATCCCTGAAAAGAGGAGGACCTGCCGGGGGAGGTGGGCGTTGGAAGGTGAGTACACATTTTGTTTTTTTAAATACTTGAATGAAAGCCGAGGTAGGGTTTTTCAGCACATTTTTTGTGCTGAAAAACGCAGCGTATATGGTAATTATTTTTTAAGTTTGCGGGTTTTTTTCTTATTGTGTCTTGAAAATACAATAAAGTTACCTTTTGATAATCATATATTCCGTCACACCATACATTTAACAGGTGTCACAATGTTTTCTAAGATATATTTTTAATCAACTTTCTTTTTTTAGGCCATGGTAAAGAAGGTCTCTTGATTGACCTCAGCATTGGTTGCCTAGTTGATCACTTGTACACAGCCAATAAGTATTTTAAAGACATCATAGTTTTAAAGGCCAGAGAAAGAGACTTCAAGGATATGAAAATATTGGTGGACACAGGAAAGCTTCATGTGCAGAAAGAAGGAAACAGGTGAAATATTAGTTATTTTGTAACTCAATCTCTTGCCATCCTTTTCATGTTGACTGAGAATTCTTTTTATTTCGATTTTTTCTTAGTGACCACGGAAAACCAACAATTCAAAGCCTTTTAAAAATTGACCCTGAGAAGGAAAATATGACACAGCCAAAAACCCTGCCACCAGCAGATGCTGTCATCAGTGCTGGTCTTTTGGATGTTATCAGCAAAGACGAGAAGGATTACAAAAGATATCTCAGGAAGTTCTTAAGGCTGCTAAAAACTGGAGGACACCTCCTGTTATTTGGGGCTTTGAATGCAACATATATAAAAGTTGGGGAGGAGAAACTCAATGTATTCAAATACACTGAGGATTTTGTTAGGAAGGCTCTCACTGCAGAAAATTTTATTATTGAAGATCTCACAACAGTTGACACTTCCCATGTTAAGAGGGTGATATGTATAACAGCCAATAAGGAAGAATAGTAATATATGAGGTCAGCATGTTTTTAGTTTATTTGCAATACATCTGAATATCAGAAATAATCAAATGAAAAAATGCAATGTTGTGTTTTTGAGAACTTTCCTGCTAATACTTAGTCTTATCGCTTAAACACTATAAAATGTGATATTATTTTCTTTCGCATTGTTACTCTGTTCTTTATTTGCTTTTTAGTTCTATAAAAGACAACCCATATGCTGACCTACTTGATATAGTTAAATAAAATAAAGCATTAAACTTTGTGTCTGTTGCTTGTTGATTGGGAAGTGATCATAAAGAATGAAATACTGATTATTGTATATTTAACCCTATTGATTCAATCAAATTTTTAAAAGTGAGGGATATTAAAACGTAACCTTTATTGGAAATAGATAAAAAGAAAGGGCAACTGTATTTATTTTAGCATGGATCATAGTTTCGCAATATGCTGATTGTGTGTAATAGACATAAAGAACAGAGTCAAAACAGCTATAGGGTTAAATTACCCAGGTGTTAAAATTTATATGTGTACTTCTATCTGCACTACTTCTCCAATGAACGCTGTGGCCCTGCTCACTAAATGGGCTGGATGGTCTATCCAGAAATAACACCCTACCTCCTGGACCAGTTTTGGTTCCAGAGAAAGGGATATATTAAAGATAGTTAATATATTCAACATCTGATGGTATCCTGTACATTGCCTCCAATGAACCTCGGTCCCGTTATCCGGAGGAACCAGTTTCAAATAGCTCCCTGTTTACACCTGATGTATTTCTGCTGGTCAAACACTAACAACTAATATTCGACCAGCTCATGACAGGTGTCAAAAACTGCTAGCCCATAGCAGTATATTGTATGGCCATCGGTTAGCGATTTCATCCAACCAAGGAAAACAGCCGCATAACTAGCTATCTCAGGGATTACAGGACTAAACTAACTGGCATAGGGCATAGCCTCCAGCACTAGTATGGCCGTGGTGCCCACTTCTGCTGTGGTTATTTAGAGCCTCTATGCCCCAGCCACTCCCCAATGAGGTCAGTTGAGGGATTAGCTGAACAATCACGTGATCAGTCAAGTGATCAGCTGATCAGTCAGCTGATAGGGGAGAGGAGGTGGTCCTTTGAAGCACCACATTAGTTCCCTGGTGCCACCAATCAACTCCTCACCTGATCAGTAAGCTCCTGACAATGTAATGCCTCCAGGTTAACTCTGTAGGGGCATATTAAACTCCATGGTGCAGATTTACTTAACCGGCCCATTCACGATCCAGCGGCGCGTTCTCTGCGGTGGATTCAGGTCTTCCGGCGATTCACTAAGGCAGTTCCTCCAACGTCCACCAGATGTCGCTGCTGCGCTGAAGTTCCCCGAGGTCCACCTGAATGCACCATCCTATACCTGGAGAAGGTAAGCGCGACAATTTTTTTTTAAAAAATGCGCCGGTTTCCCACCGATTTCCGTCACGCGCATGCCGGCGCCGATGCGCCACAATCCGATCGTGTGCGCCAAAAACCCGGGGCAATACAGGGAAAATCGGCGCAAATCGGAAATATTCGGGTAACACGTCAGGAAAACGCGAACCGGGCCCTTAGTAAATGACCCCCATTGTCGTTAAACCAGTTAGTGTTGACATTAGCTCAGTTAAATGTACAGCCCAATGCTGTATTCTCACAACTGGTATCAGGAACAAAATGAGGCAAATTTCTTGGTAGGTATATTCAGTAAAATACCATGGAGATCATCTATCACAGTGGAGTTTACATGTCCTTTACATGTCCTTTATGTATAATGTCAGAGGCTTACCAAATTGGTCAAAATATATTTATAAGGCAGATGAAGGAAATTGTGTTCAGCACTCGCAATTATTCGTTTGAAACTTACATTTATTTTTTCATGGATAAAAAGGTTTCCCTATTACGTAACTTGCAGGGCAGTATGATATGCCCCTTAAAAAATGAATAGGTGAACATGTATCTGATAGCTCTACCTCTTGTGACAAATACATTTCTAGTTTATCAAACCATTTTTTACATATACATGGGGGTGATTTGTCCGCTCTTTCAGTAATAGGAATTGAGGAAGTAAAGTCTACTTTAAGAGGCAGTGATAGGGATTGCAAATTATGTAATAGAGAAGTCTTTGGATTCTCAACCTAGAAACCAGAAACCAGAAAACCAGAAATTCAAAAATAGAAAAATAGAACAGATTTACTGTATTCATATTGATTATTGTATCATACGTTTCCTGTTATTCTGCATTTTTATATGTTATACACTTATCTGAAGTCTTTCTTGGTACATATGTGGAGAGCAGTGGGTTTTGCTCACATACATGTTAATGAGTGGTAATCCTTTTCATCTATGTTGTTTCCTTTCTTTTTAAATGTGTTTGTGCTTGCAATGCTTTAAACCACGACTAAGAACGCAATGTAAAGGAGTTTGAAACCCATAGGTCTGCTTTAGCACTATGTCCCAAATACCTATACCTATGACTAAATAAATTTGAAGTTTTAGGGTCTCGATTTGTCATGCTGGACACAATGGGGCTCATTTACTAAGGGTCGCGCTGCACACTTTTGTTGGACTGCGCACCTTTTTGTACACTGGGATTGTGGCACACGACCCTTTTTGTTACACAGCTGCACTGGCTTCCATGAGGCACAAATTAGGGGGCGGCCGTTCCAACTGATTCGGACTGATCACAGTATTTAACTTTTAAATTGTGTTGCAAGCCCTATGTTTAAAATGCACCACATAAAAGATGGTTAACTTTTTTAGACCAGTGCGGGGAAGCGACACATTCATGATTTAGTGAATAGCCACATACAGCATTATACCGACAATGCACTTTCAGTGAACTTTGGTGACCCTGAAAGTAAATGTGCCCCAATTTCCTTCATTTGCCTTGTGGATACCCTCTTGCCAATCAACAAGGCGCCTTTCATCCATGCACCCTCTTCCATGGACAATCCAAGTGAATGCATGAGAGGTGACTTTTTTTCCTCCTATTAATTCAAAATATATAAAATATATATTTATTGTTGGTCTCAAATGCCCAATATGATCAATGGCATGGTGTCAAGTAGGTATTGAGCTTCTTCGGGGGCATCCTTAAAACAGACCTGGTTATTGGAAATTTTGTCAGAGAATATCCCCAAATAACTTATAGAAGGGGCACGAATCTCAGGGATGAGCTGGTCCATAGTCATTTGGATCCAGTTGCGAATACCATGTGGCTGACTCACAATCTAAAAGGAACCTTTCAGTGTGGAGACTGAAATGCATGCAGATATGTAAATATCTCGAAATTCTATAAAAGTACCACAACAGGAGCTAGTTATGCCATTAAACAATTTGTTAACTGTAAGTTGGAAGGGATGGCATATCTAGCAACCTGCGTTTGCGGGATTCAATACGTGGGTAAATCCAAACAGAAGTTTAGGAGACATGTTTTTGATCATATTGGGGATATCACTCGTAATCATGACACTTCCTCGTCCGAACACATGCTTGAACAACATGGTGGGAATCCAACATGTATCTCATTTCAGGGGATTATGAAAGTGGACCCTCCCAAGAGGGAAGGTAACTGGGAACGCCTACTTTTATAGAATGAGACCCACTGGATATATAATCTGCACACTATTAATCCATATGGCCTAAATAAACACAACTCTTTTGCCTGCTTCTCATAAGCCGGAAATGAGATCTGTGGAGATATGTGAATTCTGATGGAGTATGGCTTAATTGAACACAATGGGGCTCATTTACTAAGGGCTCCGCAGCTGCACTTTCGGCAAGTTTCCTGAATTTTTCCGTTTTGTGCCGAACTCCGCTGGGATTTTGGCGCACACGATCGGATTTTGGCGACAATTGCGATGGCTTTCACGCGGCAGAAATGGGGGGGCGTGGCCTTCGGACAACCTACGGATTTGGAATAAAACGTGGAATTTAAAAAACGAAATTTGTCGCAAGATCAAGCACTTACATGCGGACCTCGGCGCAGCAGCGTCAACTACTGGATATCGGGCACACAACCTTAGTGAATCCCGGCAGAAGCCGAATCCACATCGGACAACGTGCCGCGGGATCGTGGCAGGATCGGCTAAGTGAATGAGCCCCAATATTTTTGTCTATTTTAAACATGGGATGTGACATATGGAGGTATGCGGATCCATATGCAGTAGAGCAAAGCCCACCTATGATTGGGGTACATGTGATGTGGTGTACTGTAATGGCCATCCCACATCCATGGTTATGAGCTATACTGCTTGTGGAATTTTACTATATCTATAATTTTTTTCATTTTTAGTTTTATTTGGTATTAAAAGTGGAAAAAAGGCTTTTTTTGCACATTTACCAACAATAGCCTTAAATGCACTATATGCAGTTTGCATGGGTAGTGTTCAGGATTTCTGGCGCCATATGCACAGCTCCGACAGAGTGCACCTTTAACACGGATCATGCAACACAATTCTGTCAGACTTTTCATGTTAAATCTGATGTACGGTCTGACTGATTGCCGGAACGCCCCCTAATTTGTGTTGCATGGTGCCTAGTGCAGCTGCGCCACAAAAGGGTTGTGTGCAACACAAATGTGGTGCAGACAGTTCCTAAATACCTGTGCAAGCAGTTTTCACTAAAAAGAACCTGCAAAGTCCAACAGAAAACTGGCGCACATCCCTTAGTAAATGTGCCCTAATGTTCAATGCCCCATTTTCAAATTAACTCAAAATGGACATTATTAATGAATTACCTATTTCCACTTCGTCCCCCATGACGGCCCACCTGGAGGATGCCCCTTGACCTCTGTAGGGACAGGAAGAAGAGAGGTTAAATTCCCCTCCCCGCATCCTCCCACCAGTGTTCTTCCTGTCCCTACCGAGGCAGGTCATAGAGAGGTGCCCTCTCTCCTCCAGGTGGGGGGGGGGGACGAAGAATTACTCACGGGTGATGCCGTCCACGGCGAAATCCCGGCGGCCCCGGCTCTCGGTCGATCCAGGGTCCTCCTTGTAGCCGTCCAGGTGTCCGTTGACTGGCCGCCGCGCCGCAATTCTGATTACACGCGCGCGCGACCGAAGAAAACTACATTTCCCAGCAGCCCGTAGTCTGGTGACGACTTCCGGCCGCGACCGGAATTGACGGGGAAAACCGTGCAGCATCACTGGGAGCCGTGGGACGCGGACCACAGCCGCTTCTAAGGGGGATGGGCTCCCCATTAAGGTATTTAAAGCAGGTAGATCACTAACATCTAGGGCTCCCCCGTGTAAAAAGCCCAGATTAGAACCGGGGTCGTCACCATCTGAGGCAGGAAGTGATTCAGAGACTCCTTCTTGTTCTATAATAGAGACGGAAGACTCCTTAAACCCCCAGGATTTTATAAAATCTGCTGAATCCAGACATCTTTTCCCAATAGATGAATTGGATGATTTACTGAAGGCCATCAGACAGACATTAGAAATTGAGGATGTGGTCGTACCCCAATCTAAAGAAGACGAGCTGTTTGGTGGGTTAAAAGCAAAGCGCCAGAGGGTTTCCCTTAAATGACACCCTCAAAGAGTTAGTGTATGAAGAATGGAAGGAACCAGAGAAGAGGATCCTTATATCAAAAAACTTTAGGAA
>WNYA01003540.1:2017-24549 GCA_019512145.1 Engystomops pustulosus
GGTGGCGGGGGTTCTTTTACTGTAATGAGCAGTTTAGATTATAACTAATGTAACAGGAAGGACAACCGCTACATCGATAGGATACAAGGTGTCTACACCAACATAGGAGGGGGTTCTTTACTGAAGAGCAGTGAGATAAATTAACTAATATAATCAGGAGGACAACCCTCTACAAACCACACCGAGAGGATACAAGGTTCTACACCAACATAGGAGAGGGTTCTTATACTGTAGAGCAGTGAGATGAATACCTAATGTAACAGAGGACAACCGCTACACCGAGAGGATACAGGTGTGCTACACCACAGAGGAGAGGGTTCTTTAACTGTAGATCAGTGCAGATAATAACTAATGTAAACGGAGGACAACCGCTACATACACAGAGAGGATACCAAGGTTGTCTACACACACCAACTCATAGGATGGGGTTTCTTACTGTAAGTAAGCACGTGAGATTAATAACTAATGTTGCAACCAGCCGTCAATGATCACATACCGCTTACACGTCTAGAGAGGCATACCGATAGCGATGGCTTTTAACAACCAACATAGGAGGGAGTTCTTGGCGTGCCACAAAAGACATGCAGTGCGATTAATAACTAATTGTAAGGAGTACAACCGCTACACCAAGAGGATACAGTGTCTACAGCCACCTAGGAGAGGGGTTCTTTATGTAAGAGCAGTGAGATTAATCACTAATGTAACAAGCAGGCAACCGCCTTCCAACGGCACCAGGGGGGGGGCGACGCCAGAGAGTATCGCGGGCTCTGACTCGTGTTGGATCAAAATCGTTGGTTTCTTACGTTGTCCCTGGTCTGCTAATGACTTACGGCGTGTGGACCATAACACACGTGTCCCCTTGTGTGGTGGACGGCTAGCGGACCCCATGATAGGGAGTACACGTGGTGTCTACAGGGGGGGCCCCAACATATGAGAAGTTCTTACTGTAAGAGCAGTGAAATGACAACTATGTAGAGCAATATGTACAACCTCAGATAGCAGGTGACCCATGACCCACACACTAGGAGATACGAATTGTCTACACCACATAGAGGGGGTTCTTTACTGGAAAAAAAAAGAGCAGTGAATTAATTAAGACTATTTAACAAGAGGCAACCGCTACAACAGGAGGATACAAGTGTCTCCACCAACAGAGCGGGGGGTTCTTTACTACTGTAAGAGCAGTGAGATGAAAACTAATGAACAGGAGTACAACCGTTACCCGGAGGATACGAGGTGTCTACAATACACCAACATAGGAAGGGGGTTCTTTACTTTAAGGCAGTGAGATGAAAACTAATGTAACAGGAGGACAACCGCTACCCGTAGGATACAGGTTCTACCCAACATAGGAGGGGTTCTTTACTGTAGCGCATGAGTGAATAAAACTAATGTAACAGGCAGGACAACCGCTATACAACAAAACAAACCAAGAGGATAACAATGTGTCCTACACCAACCTAGGAAGGGGGTTCTTTACTGTAAGCGACAGTTAGATGAATAACTAATGTAACAGAGGGTACAACCGCTACACAGAGAGGATACGAGGTGTCTACACCAACAATAGGAGGGGGGTTCTTTTACGTAAGAGCAGTGAGATTAATAACTAATGTACCACGAAGACCCGCTACAAACACCCGGCGATACAGGTGTCTACACCACATAGGAGGGGGTTCTTTACTGAGAGCAGTGAGATTAATAACTAATGTCACAGAATGACAACCGCTACAACCTACACAGAGAGTATACAAGGTGTTCGACACCAACATAGAGGGGGTTCTTTTACTGTAGAGCAGTGAGATGAATAACTAATGTAAACAGGAGGACAACCGCTCACCAAGAGGATCAGGTGTCTACACCACATAGGAAGTGGGTTCTTTACTGTAAGCGAGCAGTGAGATGAATAACTAATGTAACAGGAGGACAACCGCTAACACCGAGAGGATACAAGGTGTCTACACAACAAGGAGGGGGTTCTTTTACTGTAAAGCAGTGAGATGAATAACTAATGTAACAGGAGGACAACCGCTACACCAGAGAGGATACAAGGTGTCCTACAACACCAACATAGGGGGGTTCTTTACTGTAGAGCATTGAGATAAATAACTAATGTAACAGGAGGACAACCGCTACACCAATAGATACGGTGTTCTACACCAACATAGTAGATGGTTTCTTTACTGTAGACAGTGAGATTAATAACTAATTTGTAACAAGAAGAACACCGCTACAAACCGATAGGATACAAGGTGTCTACACCAACATAGGAGGGGGTTCTTTTAAACTTTAAGAGTCAGTGAGATTAATAACTACTGTAACAGAGACAACCGCTACACCGAGAGGATACAAGGTGTCTACACCAGCATAGGAGGGGGTTTCTTTACTGTAAGAGCTTGAAGCATGAATAAACTATCTAGTAACAGGTGGCCCGTGTTGAGAACAACCTCTCGTTTTTAACCGTTACTTACACACCGAGATAACCGAGTGTCTACACCAACATAGGAATGGGGTTCTTTACTGTAAGAGCAGTGAGATGAATAACTAATATAACTGTTGACAACCGCTACAAAAACCCGAGAGGATACAAGGTGTCTACACCACAAGGAATGGGGGGTTCTTTACTGTAATGAGCGTGGATTAATAACTATGTAACAGAGGACAACCGCTAACACCGAGAGATACAATGTGTCTACACCAACCTGAGGGGGTTCTTTACTGTAAGCCAGTAGATGAATAACTATGTAACAGAGACAACCGCTACACCAGAGATACAGGTGTCTACACCAACCTAGGAGGGGGTATCTTTCTGTAAGAGCAGTGAGATTAATACTAATGTAGACACTAAGACAACCCTAGCAAACCGAGAGGATACAAGGTGTCTCCACCAACATAGAGATGGGGGTTCTTTACTGTAAGGAGCATGAGATTATACCTAATGTGGCGCCAAGAAAGCGTCGTCCCTACACAAGAGGATGTCACAATGGTGTCTACACCAACATCGAGGGGGTTTCTTTTACTGTAAGGAGCAGTGAGACTTAATAAATAATGTAACAGAGAGACAACCTCTACACCCAGAGGATACAAAGGTGTCTACACCAACATAGGAGAGGGTTCTTTTACTGTAAGAGCAGTGAGATGAATAACTAATGTGCGGATGACACCGCTCCAACCAGAGGATACAAGGTGTCTACAACCAACATAGGAGAGGGTTCTTACTGTAAGAGCAGTGATATTAATAACTAATGTAATGTCGTGTGTAAGACCACCGCTACCACAACAAAACCCGAGAGGATACAGTGTCTACAAAAAACCCCCAACTAGGAGGGGTCTTTCTGTAAGAGCAGTGATATCAATACCTAAAATGTAACAAGAAGACAACCGCTACAAACAAGAGGATAAACGAGTGTCTACATCTACACCAACATAGGAGGGGGTGTAGTACGTAAGAGCAGTGAGATGAATCACTAATAAACAGGAGGACCACCGTACACACACACCGTCATAGGATACAAGGTGTCTACACCACACAATGGGGGGTTGTTACTGTAAGAGCAGTGAATGAATAAGCTATGTACAGAGGACAACCGCTACCCAGAGAGGACTGTGTGCGTGTGGTGTCTACACCAACATAGGAGGGGGGTTTCTTTACTGTAAGAGTCAGTGAGATTAGAACTAATGTAACAGGAGGACAACCCGCTACACCGAGAGGATACAAGTGTCTACAACAAAACAACCAACATAGGAGAGGGGTTCTTTACTGTAGAGCAGTGAGATATAACTAAGTAACAGAGGACAACGTCGCTACAACAAACCGAGAGGATACGAGGTGTCTACATCTACACCAACATAGGAGAGGGTTCTTTACTGTAAAAACAGCAGTGAGATTGAAAACTAATGTAACAGGAGAACACCGCTACACAGAGAGGATTACGAAGTGTCTTACAACCCAACATAGGCTGTGGTTCTTTACTGTAAGAGCAAGTGAAAATTAAAACTACTGTAACAGAGGACAACCGCTCACCGAGAAGATACAAGTGTCTACACCAGCATATGAGGGGGTTCTATACTGGTAAGAGCAGTGAGATGAATACCTATGTAACAGGAGTACAAAAACCGCTACAACAGAGAGGATACGAGGTGTCTACAAACCACCATAGGAGGGGTTCGTTACTGTAAGCTTGAGATTAATAACTATGTAACACGAAGACAACGCTACAACACCGAGAGGATAAAGGTGTCTACCCACCCACCTAGGAAGGGGTTCTTTACTGTAAGAGGCCGTGAGATTATACTTATTGTGTAACAGAAGACCACCGCTACAACCGAGAGGATACAAGTGTCTACACCATCATAGGAGGGGGTTCTTTTACTGTAATAGGCAGTGAGATTAATAAAACTAATGTAACAGGAGGACAACCGTTACACGAGAGGATCGAGGTTGTCCCACAGCCACACGGAGAGGGTTTCTTACTGTAACAGCAGTGAATGAATAACTAATGTACGGAGAACAACCGCTACACAAGCGGATTACGAAGTGTCTACCAACCCCATGGAGGGGGGTTCTTTACGTAAGAGCAGTGACATAATAACTAATGTAACAGAAGACACCGCTACAAAACCGAGAGGATACATGATTCTACAACAACACCAACTTGAGGGGGGTTCTTGACGACTGTAAGAGCAGTGAGATTAAGAACTACTATAACAGGCAGACCACGCGCTACAAAACAACAACCAACAAACACCGAGAGGATACAGTTGTCTACACCAACATAGGAGGGGGTTCTTTACTGTCAGAGCAGTGAGATGATACCTAATGTAACATGAGGAACAAACCGCTACCAGAGAGGAATCAGGTGTCTCCAACCACATAGGAGGGGGGGGGGGTGGGGGGTTTCTTTACTGTAAGAGCAGTGAGATTAATAACTAATGTAACAGGAGGACAACCGCTAACAAACAACGAGCTGATCGAAGTGGTCTACAAAACCAACATAGGAGGGGGTTCTTTACTGTAAGAGCAGTGAAATTAAACTAATGTAACAGAGGACACCGCTACCAGAGAGGATCCCGAGGTTCTACACCACCATAGGAGGGGTGAATTCTTTCCTGTACGAGGCAGTGAGATTAATAACTAATGTAACACGAAGTCAAACCGCTACAAAAAACCGGGGAACAAGGTGGTCTACACCAACAATAGGGGGGGTTTCTTTACTGTAAGAGGCAGTGAGAATTAATACCTAATGGTAACAAGAAGACAAACCGCTACAACCCGAGAGGAATACAAGGGTGTCTACACCATCATAGGAGGGGTTTTTACTGTAAGAGCAGTGAATGATAACTAGTAACAGGGGACACCGCTACAACAACAACCCAAGAGGTACAAGGGTGTCCTACACCAACATAGGATGGGGGTTCTTTACTCTGTAAGAGCAGTGAGATGAAATAACTAATGTATCGAGGCAACCTCTATACACAGAGAGGATCGAGGTGTCTAAACCAACATAGGAGGGGGTTCTTTACTGTAAGAGCAGTGAGAAATGAATCTAATTAACAAGAGGACACCGCTACACAGAGAGGATACTAGTGGTCTACAGACCAACAGAGGAGGGGGTTCTTGACTTACTGTAAGAGGCAGCTGAGATTAATAACTATGTAAACAAGAAGACAACCGCTATCCCGAAGAGGATACAAGGTGTCTTACACAACAGGAGGTGGTTTCCCTGTTATGCGAACGATCAAGTGAGATTAATAACTATGGACAAGAAGACAACCGCTACAAACAACCGAGAGGATCAAGGTGTCTACACCAACATAGGAGAGGGTTTCTTTACTGTAAAGCAGTGAGATTTAATATAACTAATGTTAACAAGAAGACAACCGCTCACAACACAGAAAAACAGAACCCGAAGGATACAGGTGTCTACACGCACAAGGAGGGGTTCCCTTTACTTTAAGGCATGAGATGAATAACTAATGTAACAAGAGGAACAAACCGCTACACAGAGAGGATACACAGGTGTCTACACCAACATAGGAGGGGGTTCTTTACTGTGAGCAGTGATCTGAATAACTATATAACGGAGGACAACCGCTCCAAAAACGAGAGGATACGAGGTGTCTACACCAACATAGAGGAGGGTTCTTTTTACTGTTAAGAGCAGTGGGAGATGAATAACAATGTAACAGTAGGACAACCCGCTACACGAGAGTAGAACGAGGTGTCCTACACCAACATAGGAGGGGGTTCATTACTGTAAGAGCAGTGAGATTAATAACTAATGTACAGGAGGACAACGCTACAAACAAAAAACATACCGAGAGGATACGATGTCTACAACACCAACATAGGATGGGGTCTTTACCTGGGGGGTAGAGCAGTGAATTAAAAACTAATGTAACAGGAGGACAACCGTCTCCAAGAGGAATACTAGGTTCCTACACCCATAGGAATGGGGTTCTATACTGTGAAGCAGTGAGATGAATAACTAATGTAACAGGAGGACAACCGCTACACAAGAGGATACAATGTGTCTACACCAACCTAGGAGGGGGTTCTTTAACTGTAAGACAGTGAGATAAATAACTAATGTAACCAAGAAGACACCTCTACAACCGAGAGGATCAGGTGTCCTACCCCACATAGTAGGGTGTTCTTACTGTAGAGCAGTGAGATGATAACTAATATACAGGCCGGGGGCAACCGCTACACTACAACCGAAGAGGGGTACGGGTGGTCACACCAACATAGGAGAGGTTCTTTACTGTAAGAGCAGTGAGAATGAATACTAATGTAACAGGAGGACAACCTCTACACCGAGAGGAACAAGGTGTCTACACACCACATAGGAAGGGTTCTTTACGGTAAAGCATTGAGATGATAACTAATGTCAAAATACAACCGCTACACCGAGAGGTCAAGGTGTCTACACCAACATAGCAGGGGGTTTCTTTCTGTAAGAGCATTGAAATTATACTAATGTAACAGGAGGACAACCGCTACAAACAAAACACAACAACACCCCGAAAGATACAAGGTGTCTACACCACATAGGAGAGGGTTCATTTACTTTAGAGCATTGGAGATTAATAACTAATTTACCAGGAGGACAACCGCTCACAAGAGGCATAACGAGGTGTCTACAACCAACCCTAGTAGGGTGTTCTTTTACTGTAAGAGGCAATGAGATGAATCTAAGTAAACTGGAGGACAACCGCTACATACAACCAAGAGGATGCAAGGTGTCTACCCACAATAGGAGGGGGTTCTTTACTGTAAAGAGCCGTGGAGATTTATAACTAATGTAACGGGTGACAACCGCTACAAACACTACTCAACCTAGGGGAGGATACAAGGTGTCTACACCAACATCGGAGGGGGTTGCTTTACTGTAAGAAGCCAGTGAATTGACAACTAATGTACCAGAGGACAACCGCTACACAAACCACACCGGAGAGGAACGAAGTGTCCTACACCAACATAGAGAGGGTTCTTACTGTAATAGCAGTGAGATTAATACTAATTTTAACACTAGTGCACCGCTCCACCGAGAGGAAACTAGGTGTCTACAACCAACATAGGAGGGGTTCTTTCCTGTACGATCAGTGGAGATGAATAACTAATGTAACGGAGGACAACCGCTACCCCAAGATGATACAGGTGGCTACACCAACATAGGGGGGTTCCTTTACTGTACGAGCATGAGATTAATAACTAATGTAACACGAAACAACCGCTACAACAGAGAGGATACGATGGTTCTACAAACCCCAACATAAGGGGGGGTTCTTTACTGTAAGAGCAGTGAGATTAATAACTACTTACAAGAGGGCAACCGCTACACAGAGAGGATACGAGTTTCTCCCCCGACAAATAAGGAGGGGTTTTCTTTACTGTAAGAGCCAGTGAGATGAATAACCATTAATGTAACAGGGACACCGCTACAGAATAGGATACCCAGGTGTCTACAACCAACATGGAAGGGGGTTCTTTACTGTAATAGCGTGAGATGATAACAATGTCATAGGACAACCGTACAAAAACAACACCGAGAGGATACAAGGTGTCACAACACACCAACATATGAGGGGGTTCTTTTACTGTAAGAGCAGTGAGATTATACAATGTCCGAGGACAACCGCTACCGAGAGGATACACGGTTGTCTACACCAACTAGGAGAGGGTTCTTTACTGTAAGGCAGTGATATGATAACTAATGTAAACAGGAGACAACCGCTACACAAAACCGCAATAAGTAATAACAACCTGATGTCAAAAACATAACACACCCATAAGAGAGTAAGAGAGTGTTCTTTACGGTCAGGCAGTGAGATTCTACTAGTAACACGAAGGACAACCGCTACATACAACAAACAGTACAAAAACCGAGAAGGATACAAGTGTCCTACCCAACATAGAGAGGGTTCTTTACTGTAGACAGTGAGATTAATAACTAATGTAACAGGATGACACCGCTCAAACAAAACCGAGAGTGATACAGTTTTCTACACCAACATAGGAGGGGGTTCTTTACTGTAAGAATCAGTTGAGATTAATACTAATGTAACAAGGGAGGACAACCGCTACACAGAGAGGATACAAGTGTCTAACCCAACATATAGGAGAGGTTCTTTACTGTAAGAGCAGTGACGATTACTAACTAGTTAACAAAGACCACCGCTACACAGAGAGGATACGAGGTGTCTACACCAACCTAGGAGGGGGTTCTTTTACTGTAAGAGCAAGATAGAGAATAAGCTATTTAACAAGGAGGACAACCGCTACAACCGGAGGATACAAGGTGTCTACACCAACATAGGAGGGGGTTCTATACTGTAAGAAGCAGTGAGATGAATAACTAATGGTAACAAGAAAGACAACCGCTCACAGAGGAGGTAACGAAGTGTCTACCACCAACATAGAGAGGTTCTTTACTGTAGAGCCATGAGATGGAATACTAATGTAAAGGAGGCAACCGCTACACATTACCACATACCCTGAGAGGATACAAGGTGTCTACCAACATAGGAGGGGGTTCTAACTGTAAGAGGTTCAGTGAGATGAATAACTATGTAACAATAAGACACCGCTACAAAGCTACACCGAGAAGGATACACGGTGTCTAACCAACCAACATAGGAAGGGGTTCGTTACTGTAATAGCCGTGAGCTTAATACTATGTAACCCAGAGGACAACTCGCTAACACCAACCGAGAGGATAACAGGTGTCCTACACCAACATAGGAGGGGGGTCTTTACTGTAAGAGCAGTGAGATGAATAACTAATTGTAACAAGGAGACAACCTCTACACAGAGAGATACAAGGTGTCTACACAAACTAGGAGGGGGTTCTTTACTGTAAGAGCAGTGAGATGAATAACTACATGTACCAGGAGGACAACCGTTACAACATAACAAACCGAGAGGATCGAGTTGTCCTACACCAACATAGTAGGGGGTTCTTTCTTTAATATCAGTGAGATGAATAACTAATGTAACAGATGACAACGCACAAACAGAGAGGGATACAGGTGGCTACACCAACATAGTATAGGGTTCTTTATGCTGTAAGAGCAGTGAGATAATAACTATGTAACAAGAATACAACCGCTACCAGAGGAGGATACAAGGTGTCTACACCAAATAGGAATGTTGGCTGGTTACGTAAGAGCATGATATTTCAAAAACTAATGTAAGCAAGAGGACAAAACCGCTACACAAACCCACACGATAGGATACGAGGTGTCTACACCAACATAGGAGAGGTTCTTTACTGTAGAGCAGTGAGATAATAACTAAATGTAACAGGAGGACAACCGCTAACACAGAGAGGATACAAGGTTTCTACAACCAACCAGGAGAGGGTTTGTTCTTTACTTGAAAGCAGTGAGATGAATAACTAATGTAACAGGAGAACCACCCCAGACACCCGAGAGTGACTCAAAGGGTCTAACCAACATGAGAGGGTTCTTTACGTAACAGCAGGTGAGATGAAATAACTATGTAACAGGAGGACAACCGCTACCAGAGAGATAAAGGTGTCTACACCAACCTAGGAGGGGGTTTCTTTACTGTAAGAGCATGAGAATGAATACTATGTACAAGAAGACAACCGCTACCGAGAGGATACGGGTGTCTAACCACTAGGAAGAGTGTTTCTTTATTTACTGTAAGACGCAGTGAGATTAATAACTAATGTAAAGGGGACAACGCACACAGAGAGGATACAGGGTGTCTACACCAACATAGAGAGGTTCTTACTTGTACGCAGCAGTTAGCTTAATAACTAATGTACAAGAAGAACCGCCAACAACCCGAGAGGATCCAAGTTGTCTACACCAACATCGGAAGAGGGTTCTTTAAAAACTGGGAAGAGCAGGCAGATTAATACAGTAACCAGAGGGCAACCCGCTCCCAAAACAAACAAACAATACCGAGAGGATACAAGGTGTCTACAGACCAACATAGGAGAGGGTTCTTTACTTAAGATCAGTGAGATAATAACTAATGCGGCGTGCCCCCAGAGACACCGTAAAACCACCGAGAGAATACACGGTGTTCTCACCAACAGGGTGGTGTTCTTTACTGTAAGAGCTCGTGAGATAATAACTATGTAACAAGAGGGCAACCCTACACAGGAGTTATACGAGGTGTCTAACAACACCACTAAGGAGAGGGGTTCTTTACTTTAAGAGCATGAGATGAATAACTAACTTGTACAAGGAGGCAAACCGCTACCAACGAGAGGAATACAAGGTGTCACACCAACATGGAAGGGGGTTCTTTACTGTAAAGCAGTGAGATGAATAACTAAGGTAACAAGAGGGCAACCGCTACATAGAGGATACTAGGTGTCTACACCACAAGGAGAGGGTTCTTTACTGTAAAGCATGAGATGATAACTAATGTCACAAGAGGACCCCGCTACTACACCGAGATGATACAAAAACAACCAGGTGCTCCACCAACATAGGAGGGGTTCTTTACTGTAGAGCATGAGATTAATACCTATATTAACAGAGAACAACCGCTACACAGAGGGATCAAGGTGTCTAACACCAACATAGGAAGGGGGTGCTTTACTGTAAGAGCAGTTAGATTATACTAATGTAAACAGGAGGCACACCGCTACACAGAGAGGATACAAGGTGGTCTAACCACATAGGAGGGGTTCTTTACTGTAATCAGTGAGATGAATAACTAATTTACAGGATGACAACCTCTACACACCGAGATTGAACAGGTGTCTACAAATCTACACCAACATAGGAGGGGGGTCCTTTACCTGTAAGAGAGCAGTGAGATGAAATACTAAGTAACAAGAGGACAACCGCTCAACCGAGGAGGATACAAGGTGTCTACAACCAACATCGGAGAGGGTTCTTTCTGTAAGAGCATTAGATTAATAAATACGTTTTATGACCTAGTAATTAACAGAGGACAACACAGGGGCAACCCATCCCGTCGCCGATCCAGTGGCGGCGTTCTCCGCCGAGGAATCGGGTCTTCCGCGATATCACTATGGTCGTGCTTCCGATGTGCCACCAGGTGTCCTGCGCTGAAGTCCGCCGGAGTTGATCATCCGTTGCTGGGTGCAAGTAAGTGCGGTGTCCAAGCAACCTTTTTTTTGTAAAAAATACTGCAGTTTTTCTGAATCCGTCGGGTTTTCCGATGTCCACGCCCCCACTTTTCGTCGCGTGCATGCCGGCCCGATGCGCCAACAATCCGATCGTGTCCTCCAAAAACCGGGGCATTCAGGAAAAACGCCGCTAATCGGGGGGGGGAAAAAAAGAAGTAATATTTGGGAAACCCGCCATAAATGCGATTCTGACCTTTATTAAATGACCCCCATTGTGTCTACATACACACCCACCAACATCGAGGTGGATCTTTACTGTAAAGTGAGAAACTTAACTACTACTGTGTTTTCCCCCCGAAAGTAAGACAGACACTGGGGCGATTTACTAACCCGGCCCGGCCCCATTCGCGAGTCAGCGGCGCGTTCTCTGCTCTGATTCGGTCGGCGGGATTCATGAAGGGTTCCTCCGCCGTCCAACAGGTGGCGCTGCTGGCGCTAAAATCATCTCCACCGCGCCGGCATGCCACCACCTCGGACGCAGGTGAAGTAATCAGTCCCCAAGCGACACTTTTTCTTCGGTTTTTAAAAAAAAAGCGGCGGTTTTTTCCAAAATACAAATCGAATACTTCGGGTTTTTCTTAAAGAGGCCACGCCCCCCGATTTCCGTCGCGCGCATGCCGGCGCCGATTCGCCACAATCCGATCGCGTGCGACACAATCCCGGGGCAAAATTCAGGTACATCGGCGCAATCGGAAATATTCTTTCGGGTAACACGTCGGGAAAACGCGATTCGGGCCCTTAGTAAATGACCCCCACTGTCTTACATTTTTTTTACCCTCAAAAGTCCCAGTATGTCTTACTTTCGGGGGATGTCTTATATTGGAAAAAACAGTATCCCACACATCTCCTACACACAGTCTCCCATAGGGTTACAGTACCTGGTACCGATCGGATCAATTCCTCTGCGGTGCTGGGTAGAGGTGTGGCTTTTTCTTCCTCGTGCAGTAGCCGCTGGGCCAATCAGAGGCTGCACATGAGGGCACGGAGGCTGCGTGTTTCTGTATGCCCCGGCCCCGCGATCTCCAGCCTCCGTTGGCATCAAGCTCCCGGCCACCCTTTGGCCGGGTCCAACCAGCCCCCCACATACCTCCGCTTTCCGCCCCTCCGCGCCTAAAACCAACGTCAGGCTCGAGCCCCCGCCGGCCGCCTCCCGCCAGCAGCCATCAATCCCCCCTCCGCTCTGGTTCCCCCCTGCCTCTGTATGTTGTCCATGGTCCTGAAGCAGGTACAATTTCCTACGTCTAACTTACCCCCCTTACACCCCGCTACGTCTTACTTTCTGGGGTGTCTTACTATTAGGGAAACACGGTAATAGGAGCTATTCATATCCAGGACTATGTCTAGAAGGAAGAAATGACAACATCTAAGAAGGTTCTTTATTGTAAAAGCAGATTATAAAAAATCTCCGTCTACCCAGGAGTATCATTGTCAAGGAGGCTTCATCTACAGGAAGGCAGGTCTGTACACAGAAGGGGATTCTTTACTGTAAGAGCAGTGATATCATGGAGCTCTGCAACCACCTTCATTTGTTAAAAGGTTTGTCATAGAGAGACCCAAACCTTAATGTATGATGCCTATGATGCTATTCATGTAGAACGCTCATCCTCTCTTCTGACAGCTCATCCTCCCCTCTCACAGCTCATCCTCTCACAGCTCATCCTCCCCTCTCACAGCTCATCCTCTCACAGCTCATCCTCTCCTCTCACAGCTCATCCTCTCCTCTCTCAGCACATTCTCTCCTCTCTTAGCACAACCACTCCTCTCCAAGCACAGCCTCTCCTCTCCAAGCACAGCCTCTCTTCTCACAGCTCATCCTCACCTCTCACAGCTCATTCTTCCCCTTTCACTACTCATCATCTCCTTTCAGAGCTCATCATCTTCTCTCTCAGCTCATCTTCCATCTCTTAGCTCATCCTCTCCTCAACACTTTACATCCTCCACTCTGTCAGCTCATTCTCCCCTCTCACAGCTCATCCTCCTCTCTCACAGCTCATCCTCCCCTCTCATTGGTCTCTTCCTTTTGACATGTCAAATTTATGTGCTTTACATGAAACTAATGACTTTCAATTCGGTGCCTCAGTTTTAATATCTTGTAGTTGATTGAGGTGGAGTTGTATGCAGTAGAGATAGAGTTTGTGTTTTTGAGTGCCAGCGAGCTGGAGGTCGGTTGTGCAGGTTGGGGTTGAGCGCAGGCTAGAAGTTTATAGGTTAGTGTAGGTTGCCGATGGTTGAAAGAGGATAATTGGTGTTGTAGGGGTTCGTTGCCGATAGATTGGTTGTGGTAGGTGAGTTAGAGTTGCGTGTGTATTATTGTTGTAGAAGCTGTGATTTCTACAGAGTTATACATAGTAAAACCCAGATTATGCATGATGAACGACGATTGCTAACATCTGTATAATCACTCCAAAAGTTCTGGGCTTGAATTCCTCCAGGTCTATTCCCAGGCTGATAATTGCTTATTTTCACGGGGCGAAATATATTTATTATATGAAAATGTGAGGATATAAAATAAAGTAAGTCGACTCCGTCAATGATGCTAGAAACCTTGTATTATTCTATCTACTTTCTTGGCTTTGCAGTGAGTACAGGGATGCGCGGGCATACAGGGAATTAATATGGCAGGTAGAAACGCGTCTCATCTTGGATTCCAGAAACCATTCGCCTTCTCTGGCCCAACAAATGTCAGATGCAGCGGCAGTTAAGTAGTATATCAGTAGCCTACTAATGCGGAATAGTGGGGGTCAATGATAGAGGACGGGCCAGGGGGGTCAGGGGCGGCAGCACTGACTATGACCTACCAAGATAAAAGAATGTACTTGATAGCGGTGTGATAGAAAGCAGATCCGCGGAAAGCACTGGATACGTGAAAGTACATATACATTAGCCATTCATGTATCGTATTCCTCTTGAAAGGGAATGAAAGGCTAAAGGTATCCTAGGATATAACACTGTTATGTTGCACCTTATCCACTCAAAGCGAATGTTCGACCTGAGCGGATACTCAGAACTAAAGCTCTGGTGGCGTGAGAGCCTGAGGGGGTGGCTTGAACATTAGCGAATCAGATTTAATTCAGGTAGAGGATGATAATTGGCCTGAATTAAAAGTCCCTATCACAGATCTTCCTACCCTCTACACGCTCATACCCCTCTCAGTCAGCTGCAATCGTCTCCTCTCACAGATCATCCCCCCTCTACAGCTCTTCTCTCTCACAGCTCATTACTGTGTGTTTCTCACAGATCATCCCCACCTCTCACAGCTCATGCTCTCCTCTACACAAGCTTCATCCTATTCCTCTCACAGCTCATCCTCCCCTCTCACAGCTCATCCCCCCGCTCACAGCTCACCTTCTTCACAGCTCACCTCTCCTCTCACAACTCATCATGTCACTCTCACAGCTCATCCCCACCTCTCCTCTCACAGCTCATCCTCTCCTCTCACAGCTCATCCTATTCCTATTCAGAGCTCATTCCTCCCTCTCAAAGATCATATCACTCTCTCACAGCTCATCCCCCCATCACAGGTCAGCCTCCCCTCTCTCACAGTCTGCCTCCTCCTCTAACGCTCTGCGTCCCTCTAACAGCTCATCCTCTCCTCTCAACAGCTAATCCTCTCCTCCACAGGCTCATTCCTCCACTCTCACAGCTCATCTCCCCTCTCACAGCTCAGTCCTCCCCTCTGACAGCTCAAGCTACCACTCAACAGCTCATCCTCCCTCTGACAGCTATCCTCCCCTATGACAGCTCATTATATCTTTCACAGGCTCCTCCTCCCCTATTAAAGCTTCATCCTCCCCACTCACAGCTCATTCCTCTCCTCTGACAGCTCAATCCTCCCCTCTGAACAGATCCACCTCCCCTATTACAGCTCATCCTCCCTCTACAAAGCTATCTCTCCCTCTCAAAGATTCATCCTCCCCTCTCACAGCTCATCTCTCTCACAGCTCATCCTCTCCTCTCACAGCTCATCCTCCCCTCTCACAGCTCATACTTCCGAACTCTCAGCTAATTCTTCCTCTCTACTAGCTCCTCCTCCCCTATTACAGCTCATCCTCCCCTCTCACAGCTCATCCTCTCCTCTGACAGCTCATCCTCCCCTCTGACAGCTCATCTCCCCTATTACAGCTCATCCTCCCCTATACAGCTCATCCTCCCCTCTCACAGCTCATACCCCCTTTATCACAGATCATACTTTCGAACTCACAGCTAATTTCCTCTATACTAGCTCCTCTCCCCTATTAAGCTCATCCCCCTCTCACAGTCATCCTCCCATCCTCTCACAGATATCCTCTCCTCGACAGCAAATCCTCCCTCGGCCTCATCCTCCCCTATACAGCTCTTCCTCCCTCTTACAGCTAATTCCTACCTATCACTGACTAATCCTCCCCTATCACAGCTTAATACTCCCTCTCCAGCTCATCCCTCTCCTCTGACAGCTCATCCCTCCTCTGAAGCTCATTTCCCCTCTCAAAGCTCATCCTTCCCCTCAACAGATCATCCTCTCACAGATCATACTTCTCCTCTCACAGTCATACTCTCCTCTAACAGCTCATCCTCTCATCTCTACCTGTCATCTCTCACAGATAATCCTCCCTCTCCACAGCTATCCTTCCTCTGACAGCTATCCTCTCCTCTCACAGCTCATCCTCCCCTCTGACAGATAATCCTCCCCTCTCACAGCTAATAATCTCCTCTAAATCTATTCCTCCCTCTCACAGCTATCCTCCCCTCCACAGATCATCCTGCCCCTCTGACAGCTAATCCTCCCCTCTCACAGCTAATCCTCCCCTCTCACAGCTCATAATCCCTTCACAGATCATCCTCCCCTCTCACAAGCTAATCTCCCGCTCTGGAAAGTCTCCTCTCTCTCAGAGCTCTTCCTCCCCTTCCACAGCTCTATTCCTCCCATCTAACAGCTCCTCCTCTCCTTTGACATAATCTCTCCTTTGACAGCTCATCCTCTCCTTTGAAAGCTTCATCCTCTCCTTGACAGTCATGCTCTCTCCTTTGACAGAGTTCATCGTGCCCATCTGACAGACTCATCTTTCTCTCAAGCTCATTCCTCTTCTCTCAAAGCTCATCCTCCCTCCACAGTCATCCTCTCCTCTCTCCGCTCAATCCATCTCTTACTGACAGCTCCTCCTACTCTATCAAAGCTCAATCCTACCGCTCTCACAGCTCATCCTCTCTTCTGACAGCTCAGTCCTCCCCTCTCACAGCTCATCCTCTCCTCTGACAGCTCATCCTCTCCTCTCACAGCTAATCCTCTCCTCTCACAGCTAATCCTCCCCCTCACAGCTAATCCTCCCCTCACAGCTATCCTCCCCTCTCACAGCTCATCCTCTCCTCTCACAGCTCATCCTCTCCTCTCCCACAGATAAACCTCTACTCTCCAAAGTTCTCCTCTCCTCTCACGTGCATCTCTCATCTCACAGTTGCATACTATCCTCTAACAGCTCATCCTCTCCTTCACAGATTCATCCTCAATCCACAGCTCATCCTCCTTGTTCAAGTCTCTCTCCCTCTCACAGTCATCTCTCACACGAATCCCTCCTCTCACAGCTAATCCTCCCTCTCACAGCTCATCCTTCCCGCTGACAGCTTATCCTACCTCTCACAGCTAATCCTCCCCTCTAACAGCTCATCCTATCCTCTCACAGCTCATCCTCCCCTCTGACAGCTTCATCCTCCCCTCTCACAGCTCATCCTCTCCTCTCACAGCTCATCCTCCCTTGACAGCTCATCCTCCCCTTGACAGCTCATCCTCCCCTCTCACAGCTCTTCCTCCCCTCTCAAAGCTCATCCTCCCCTCTGACAGGCTATCCTTCCTTCTGACAGCTCATCCTCCCCTTGACAGCCACTCATCATCCCCTCTACAGCTCTTCCTCCCCTCCACAGCTTCATCCTCCCCTTGGACACCAGCTCATCGCTCTTCTCTCACTGCATATCCTCCCCTCTGACAGATATCCTCTCCTATCTCTGTCAGCCACATCTTACTCTTTGACAGCCTATCCTCTCCTTCTGAACAGTTCATCCCCCCCCTATCCAGCTCTTCATCCCCTCTCACAGCTCATCCTCCTCTCACAGCTCATCCCCCCCCCTTGACAGCTCATGCTTTCTCATTGAGCTCAAAAACTCTCCTCATCCTCAGCACATCCTCTCTTTCTGACCGCTCATCCTCCCCCTCTCCAGCTCATCCTCTCACAGCTTCATCCTCCCCTTCTCACAGCTCACTCTCACCAAAAAGATCATCATCTCCCTCTCACAGCTCATCCTCTCCTCTCTCATGCACATTCTCTCATCTCTTAGCACAACCACCTCCTCTCCAATCCAAGACACAGCCTTCCTCTCCAAGCACAGCCTCTCTTCTCAAGCTCACCTACCTCTCACAGTCATTCTTCCCCTTCACAAACTCTCGTCTCCTTTCAGAGCATCATCGTCTCCTCTGTCAGATCATCTTCCATCTCTTAGCTCATCCTCTTTCAACACATTTTCATCCTCCACCTCGGTCAGCTACATTCTACCCTTGACTCACAGCATCCTCCTCTATCACAGCTCATCACTCCCCTCTCATTGTCTTCTTCTTTGCATGTCAAATTTGATGTGCTTTAAATGAAATAATGATTTCAAAGTCAGCTGCTTCTCCCTATCCTAGCATACTGCAGTACAAAAAGAAAGGAAATGCGCTTTTATTCCACCTTCTCTGACAGTTGTATCATCTATTTTACACGTGCGTTCTTATTAGAAAATATGTGGGGTGGCTTTTACCAAGAAGTCAGCATAATGACTTACACTGTCGAATCTTTGTCCCCTCTCACCAAGCAGTACAGTTCTGCAGCACAAATGAAGAGCAATTTGCAGCTTTCTCCTTCCTTCTCTGACTGAGGGTGGTAGTTGACACAAAGCTATGTCTATACAGAAGGGCGCAGCCTTTTATGTGTTAAACTTGTGGTTTGCTTTTTCCTCCTCCTGTCACTCTCAGCACAAAGATGACTTTCCTTGTTCTTCACTTGTTCTCACAACTTACAGTCTTAACACAAACTAAATGAGAGCAAGTGCATGTAGATTTCTCCCATTCCTAAAGACTTGGGGCGATTACTACCCGGTCCGTTCGCAATCCAGCCGGCGCATTGCTATGCGGAGGGATTGGGTCTGGCGGGACAGGGATTCACTAAGTAGTTCCTCAGCCGTCTACCACCCAAGGTGGCGCTGCTGGACGCCCGGGAGGGCGTGCTGGAGCATGCCCTGAATTCACCGGCCTATTCCTGGTGAAATAGGTAAGATATGTGTAATTTATGACTGACACATTTTTGGATGGCTGAAATGCGGGCGGTTTTCCGAAACCCGTAGGGTTTTTTCATCTCGGCACCGCCCCCACGATTTCCGTCGCGTGCATGCCAGCGCCGATGCGCCACAATCCGATCGCGTGCGCCAAAATCCCGGGGCAATTCAGGTACAATCGGCGCAAATCGGAAATATTCGGGTAACACGTCGGGAAAACGTAAATCGGGCCCTTAGTAAATGACCCCCTTTGACTCAGTTTTACACATGGCCATTTGTTATGTAACATGAAGCAGATGCATTTCATTGCGGCTCTTCTTCCCCTCTCACAGCATACAGTCTCAGCGCAAACCAATTGAGAGAATTCTTACGCTTTCACATCCCCACACTTTTTCTGACCTTACTTTGATTTCCCTTTTTTACAGGTGGACTCTCCTTATAATCATGTGCACTATAAATGAATCGGATATTTTCCCCTGTAGTTCCCCCTTACCCTCTCACAGCATAGAGTCTCAGCATAGATTTACAGTTTTATACTACATGGAATTTTTCCGACTGAGGGAATATCTCGCTTACAGAGATTTTGAATGCTGTGAGACCCCTCAAAAATGGGCCAGAGCCTTCTGCAGTGGGAGGGGCGACTGGTGGCTACAGTGGGAGGGGCCAGAGACAGCTGAAATGTGACATAGTTAAAACTTTTCTCTTATTGGGTATTTTACATTGTTTCATATGAGTGCTTCACGTTGGCTTTGCATGACTGTTTACTGTTTACGTTTACACGACTGTTTACGTTTACACGACTGTTTACGTTTACACGACTGTTCCCCCGAAGCCTTGGAGGCCTTTGCACAGCAACGTTTGCCCCATGATCCAGCTATCAGCCCCCGCTAGTCCACTTAATGAAAGTGACAGAACATTGTGAACTCTGCTGTTTCCTGGCGATTCTCCTGCGGAAATATTAAAAATGTAAACTTTAATGTGTGTTATTCCTTCTCGGCGTGAATATTAATGTCCCGCCCCCGTCACCGCGCAGAACACTTTATCCGTGTCGTGTAACCGATATCAATTCTGATAAGATATCATGAATACGGCCAGGTGCGGGGTTAGCCGAGCGCGGACGCGCCATTACCGCCTTATTAAACTTTTTAATTGCCTCTTTGGATTTTCTCGTTAACGGTTTTGTAACTCTCGTTAGTCAGCGCTGTCAGTCATGCACCAACCCCCCCACACAACCCGTCCCCCACATTTTTCTGCAATTTTTTGTTCTGAAGATTGTGATGACAGATGATGGACAGGAAGCATCTCTAGTCGTCAGCCGCCATGTCCGTAACCGCGCAGCAGCCGAGGAGACAATCAGGAGATGTCAATCACAGAACAAAGGACAAAGCTTAAAGGGAAACTCCGGGCTTAAGGAGGTTTTCCCAGAGTACATAAAAATCTATAGGACTTTCAGGGGCAGTGACCCCCGACACAGCGAGTCCTGCGGAGAAGTGGAAACATTTGTATCCAGTCTAGACAATGCTCTGTGAGCTCAAGCATCTGCAGCAGTTGCACAAAGTTCTGTCATTTTGTTACAATCAGAGACATAACGAGAGTCCTCTGGGTCCGGGGCAAATTTCCTTTCCGTGACCAGCAGGAGGGGGGTTTAAAAAAAATGGCTGCCACGTGTTTACCCCGATCTCACCCAGTGAGTGGCGACTGTAACGTCATTGCGCGGTTTGCGCTGGGAGCACTTACATCTAGCAACAGATGAGGCAGTCAGGGAGGGTTCTAGGTCATATAGCCAACTGGGTGCACCCCGAAAATTTCACCTATCCAACCCACCGTTATGTCGACAGCTGCTGCAGAACCTCATAATATACACACATGCTGCTGCAGAACCTCTATGTATATACAATATGTAAGTGAAACCAGAACCCCCCAGTGGGTCCGTTGCCTCCACGTGACCGCATCCTGGTGCCGCTCTCCCGTGACCGCCGCTTGTCCCCGGTCTCCGCTCTGTTTCCAACCATTAAATAAAAACTGAAATGTTGACAAAACAAAATGATTGTGTCGTGATGCAGCACCATGTAAATAAGTGACATACAATAACATACATATGGATGAGGTCACATATCCCCCTCCCCTCCCGGAAGATTGTGCAAACACGGACATGTCCCCGGTCTCCGCTCTGTTTCCAACCATTAAATAAAAACTGAAATGTTGACAAAACAAAATGATTGTGTCGTGATGCAGCGCCATGTAAATAAGTGACATACAATAACATACATATGGATGCGGTCACATATCCCCCTCCCCTCCCGGAAGATTGTGCAAACACGGACAACATGCATCAATCCCGCATGAATATCCACAAGAATCGTACAAGAAAACATAAACCATTAGCGACCCAGATGATACAAAGTCATTAATAGAAACATTGTCCTGATCCTGCCCTGACACATTGTAACGCTTTTTACTTAATTACTGGACACTGTGGGAGCCGCACGTCAAGCCCCGGACTCTGGCTGATCCATAACCTTAAAGGGTCAGTGACTTTCCAACAAATTTTGCATAAATCAATAGTACAAGTCACTACAAGAAACAATGTAATACATCTGAGGAGTCTGAGAGCTTCTCCCTCCTCCCCTCCTTTCTAATCTCGAAATCTACCATCATTATCCGACATGAGAAACCAGGGACATTACTCATAGATCCGGGCACCGTGACTCTGGGAATCTTCTTATATTAGTTATCCATGGCTTGCTACATTCCAAAATCAACTTGAAGAATTATACTAATGAGCCCAAAGGGCTTTGGGGGTGTTACTAGAGCCCCTCCATATGTCACAGAAGCCCCTTCTGGCTTTGTCTTCTACTAATTTTGCTCCTCCCCCCAACCCTCCCCAGCCATGGAGTTGGTAACATCATAATTAGCAGAAGACGGAGCCAGAAGCAGCTTCTGTGATGCAGGAGCCTCTAAGGCTCATTTGCATAATTTTAAAAGATGATTTTCTCCAAGACAATAAAGGAAAAACGGATCGTGTATCAGGGGACAAGCCAGTGCTATTGGTGTACAATACTGCATCCATGTGGTAGATCTAAGGGGGTCATTGTCTTATTTCCCTCTTCCCTGATCTATTTTTGCCCCCTTTGTGAGTCTCTTTTTTGCCCCTCATTTGTCTTTGTATTTTTAGCTCTTTGTCAAATGCAGGTTTTTTTTAGCCTTTTTAGGCGCAAAATTGAAAAAGGGCGCAGTTTTTGCACAACTCACACTATTGGAAGTTCCTTTCATAATTTGAAGAGCTTTCTGCTTTCTGCTCCATCCGTTGAGCGCTGCTGTGGTGGTGACACACAGAGCATTGTCTGAACATGTTGCTATATCGGAGCGGCCTGTAAACAATGTGTCAGCACATACATGACTGCGAGGATGATGTGCGTGCTGCTCCGCTCTGTCTTATCATCTGTCACACCAATCAGAAAACAAGACGCACGCTTCACTGACTGCAAAAGCCGCGTCTCTAAGTGGCCAGGAAACAAAACTAATGACAGAACCAGAATAGAACTTTCCGAGAAACAGGAAGGGGAGAGACCCGAAGGTTTCCATTCATGGGAGAATAGATTACAACTCTGAGTGATG